>JAECUM010067561.1:0-21500 GCA_016617855.1 Megalonaias nervosa
TATATATATATATATATATATATATATATATGAGTTATTCTACTATGATTATACACAGTAAAACACGTGTGTAGACTTAGGTTATCAAACATAAGTTAAAAGGACTTTGAATAATTGAAACATGCTCACCTGCAACTGAATCAGTTTTACAAAAAGTGTAGATTCTGATCATTTTACAAAATCATATTATATTATAGGATTGTCTCTTGGCGGAATTGGCATACAATATTAATAACATTTTTAGACTTATCGTTTAAATTCATGACGGAATTTATACGTCTGTTCTTTTTTTCTACAGTTGTCGAAGTTTGTAAAATCAGCAAGAGAGAGTGGAACCGTCTATCCCCCGCCCGAAGAAGTGTTTGGCTTTACGCGATCTATAAAAATAGATAAGGTATGTATAGTTACAATACATTCTATCATGCATAAAACTATCATTTTTTAATTTTGGATTCTCTAACTAGTCCTTTGGTTAAAGTTTTATGATTTGCTAAAATATGTTAAATGCAGAATTGTGGTATAAAAGCAATATAATAATGTGCTCTCACTGATTGTTTGGGTGATCAGACCTCTGAATATTCACCTAATTGTAAGTTACATTCCTGATTTGTTTGCAAGATAGATCTGCCATCACAGATGTACAGGTATAATCGAGTATGATCGAATGGTTTTAAAGTTCTGTCATTTGATTTGTTTTTAATTTATCTTCATAAACACATAGTTGAGTTTAAGACATAAACACAAACCTGAATTTAAGATAGAAACACACAGCTCTATGACTGTACACATATATGTCATTTTTATATGTTTACAGGACAAGCTATAGTCATTGGTCAAAATACAGCTCTTACTGTGCTCATAGCGATTTTCTTGCTTTGTTTCAGATCAAAGTTGTCATCGTTGGTCAAGCCCCATATCCTGGCCCGTTCCTTGCAAATGGTAAGTGATTCGTAAGAAAATATACAGTAATACCATGTGTGTGAATAAAACATTTTTGTCGTTAGCAACTTATGTCTGGTCTATCAATCCTCCACAGTTTTTGATATTGTGTGATAACCAAAGTTATATAACCTGGAATCCAATCAAACGTATGATAATTCTGGGATGGAGTAATGTAAGATGTATTCCGTAGACAATGTACAATAGAATAAATATAGAAAAAATAGGGCGTAAGTCTCATATAGTGTCTTAGCCTAGCATTTTATTTACCTGAGTTTTCAGCCCTCAGATGGAGCTAACACTGATATTCGATGATGATGATGATGATGATGATGATGATGATGACAATGTCGATGATGGATCAATCATAGATATGTGATTATTATTATTATTATTATTATTATTATTATTATTCAAATAATATTTATGAACGTTTTATGAAATGTTCTTCTTCAGGTTTATCCTTTTGTGTGAAAAAGGGAATTCCTGTGCCACCAACGTAAGAACAGAATTATATCGATATTTTATTTTACTGATTCAAAATAACCAATAATTTATGCCGCACAAAAAATGAGTTGTCTTACGTTTGTCCATCCTTCTGTCATTTGTGTTTATCTTTGGATATATTAGAGACTGGATGATACTGTTCTTCAAAAGTTCCCCAAAAGATCTTGTTCAATTATTCTCAGCATATAAATGATCTTGCTTTATCTGTATTAATGTGAGGGAGTGTCAAATGTGCTGAGTGGTGTTTTTATGTGGACGGATGTTTTACATTCCAGAATGAATAATTTCGATATATTGTTTGCGGTGTGTCCATAAAATACAATGTTCCCCTTTCTGCTGCATTTTCAAAGTAAAACTCTATCCAGGAGTTCCATATATGTGAACCTCCTGTATGGGAGGGCTTTTCTCCTATGTTTAGGTGTGTCCCCCGTCACTTAATTAAATCTCCCGCGTATGCAAAATTATTAGTGAAAAAATTGTTTCCATTTTTTTTAACACTTTGGTTCCAGTGAAGTATATTTATGGTAATACTGCATGTAAACACGTGACTGTAAACTGGCTTTATTAGGGAACACAATGTAGTTATTAATTTCACCCTTTATTCCTATATTCTTATACACAACTTAGTTGTAAAACGAACGTTTGACCCACATCCTAATCAGTTAAGTGTGTCTTAGTTTTTGTATATAAGGGTGAGGTAAACAACAGTATTCATTCCTATCTTATGAGCAGTATGTAAAATTATTTTCTGCTTTCTACAGATATAATTTGAAAGGAATCATTTATTCAAATTATTAATTGGAATTATAAAGTGTTTTTGACATTTTGGACTCTTTTGGGATTATTGTGAATTCATTCAAAGACGTTCTGGATTATATATTGTGATACGTAAGACTGTTGGCACATCAACATATTCAATACTATTTATACATCACACATCCAAGACTCGTGAAATTCATAAGGAATATTTTTAATTTTGGTCTTGTGGAAGAACATTGAGGATTATTTGAGATTTAATACACAACACTAAAAGTTTCTTGTTTATTGATTTTGACGAAACTTATTGATTTTGCTTCTTTCTTATTTCTTAGTTTAAGTCGTAACAGAAATTGGTGGCTTGTCCGGGATCAGAGTTTCTTTAATAAATTTCAGAGGTAGTGGAATTGTTTTTAAAAATTTAATTGACTTTTGTTTTCTAATTTATTTGCTCCTGTTAAAGATTTAAATTTTGTACAGTTAAGAAATATTTTGTGAAACCAGCAAGCATTCGCTATTTCATCTAAAGTAGTGAACTTTTGTTTCAAATCCTACCTGGAAGTGGTAAGAGACTAGAAAAAGACGAGTTGCTTGAACTTTCCAAACATTATGACATCTCGGAAATCTCCAAAAAGTTTTATAACAAAGCAAGGCAAGCAAGACATAAAAATATTTTTTCAGTATTTGGTGGGAAAGGATATTTTGGATGAGTGTGCTTTTTGGTTTTGATTAGTAAGACTTTCTGGATTTGATAGGAAATTAAAGGAAATACAGTTTCCAAAAATACCCCGATGGAATTGGAATTATAAAAACGTCAAATTCAGAAAGAAATAATGGAATTACAAATTCGGAAACAGGAAAAGGAGAGGCATATGCAAACGCAGAGAAGAGAGATGAAACAAATTGAGAGAGAGAGAGAGAGAGAGAGAGAGAGAGAGAGAGAGAGAGGAGGTATATTCAGATATATTGTTGGGTCAAACAAAGCCCAGATTGTTTTCATTATGGAGAGTTATAAACCATTCCTATCGAAGGGTTCTATATCACTTGCTTTTGATTCTGCCAAGTCTATCCCAATTATAATGTTAAGAGACTAATGGGCGTCCCATATCATTCTATTTTCAGGTATTTTGCCTTTGTTTGAGGAGTCCTTTTCTTGGGAAAATGTTCTTACTCAGGGAGTAGAGTGCGGCTTTGTTATTGTTGCTGTTCATTGTGTAAATGTGGCACCAGGCTTAGTCTCAGGACCCGTGACTGTTTTAAAATTGACGTCATTACCTATTGATGGTATTCATTTATTACAAGGCAATGACCTAGCTGAAGAGAAGGTTGTGGTTAATCCACTTGTAACTGACAAGCCTCGCCTAGATCAGAAAATTGATCATGTTGAGAATGAAATCCCTGATTTGCATCATGCTTGTGTAGTTACTAGAGCAGTGACATAGAGAATGAGAATGATGTTGATCTGCAAAGTACTCCTTTTGCTGACAAATTTATTGGTCAGTATTTGATGAGGTCACTTTTGCTCCTGGTATTGATCAATGAAGAGGTATTCATCACAGTGATCCTCTTTTGCTACTCATTATCTTTATTTTAATCAGGATTATAAAGGCCAATATCTAAGTGCCGAACGGGAACAGGATCCCGAGATCTCATGTTTGTTACATAGGGCTATAAGCGAATTTGATGCCACAATAGTCCCAGTTTGTTATTTTGTGAAAAATGGTTTTCTTATGACTTAATGGAGGCCATCTGAAGTGTCCTCTGGTGACAGGTGGTTAGTTAGCTATCAAATTGTTGTTCATAAGTCGTTAAGACGGAATAGTCGTAGTCTATCCAATAAAACTACCTCGGCTAGTTATTTAAGAGTCAGCAATACTTATCACAAGCTCTTGAATCATTTTTATTGGCGAAATATTAAAATTGATGTTTGTAAATGCTATAGAGCTTGCCACACGTGTCAAATGGCATGAAAACCCAATTGGAAGATACCTAAGGCTCATTTGCATGCTGTTCCTGCATCTGACGAAGCATTTAGCAGACAAATGGTAGAATGTGTCTGTCCCTTACTTAAGACCAAGTCAGGCAACAAATACCTGTTGACCATAATGCAAGCATCCACAAGATTTCCAGGAGCAATTCCTTTGAGAAATATTAAAACTAGAACCATGGTAAAAGCTTTTATAAAGCATTTTACATCTGCTTGACCTTCACAATATGTCCAATCTGATTAAGAGTCTAATTTATGTCTGGAATTTTTGAACAGGTTCTGCATGAATTAGGCATCCAACAGTTTAAGCCTTTTGCCTATCACATTGAAAGTCAAGGGGCTTTAGAAAGATTTCATCAAACTTTAAAGAAAATGATTCGGTCTTATTGGCTTGATACAGGAAATGATTGGGATGCAAATTTGCTATTGTTTGCTGTCTGCTGATCATTTAAAAATCATTAGATTTTAGTCCTTTGGAACTAGGGTTTTGACATACTCTTCGTTGACCATTGAAGTTATTAAAAGAGAAACTACTTTAAAATGAAGATTCATAAATTATTCTTCTTGATAATGTCTCTGACTGCAAATATAAGTTATAAAGGGCTTCTGAAGTAGCAAGAATTAATCTTCACTCTACTGTCACAATGAAATTAAGGTATGAGGTAAATGCAAAGAAAAATAAGCTTTCAGGCTGGTGATAGAGGTCTATCAATCTTCGGATGTCGGTAATATCAAACAATCTGGACCAGAAACTTTCACATCTATAACCAGAATAAAAGAATGAATGAAAACAGCTATAGTGTGGATACGAGCACTTGTTTCTTGATGTTCCAGCACGAACAAATTCTATCTGTCATGATGCTGAAATGATAGATTCTTCACCTGTGAAACAGCATCATTACAGGTCGAATCATTTTTAAGCAGGAATGTTTGAAAAGATTCAATATTTGCAGAAGAATGATTTCATAGAACCATAGCAACTGTAATCCACCATATATTTTTGTGCCGAAATCAGGTCATACTATTCGTGTGTAGTAACTTTAAAAAGTCATTCAGTGGCACAACAACAGATTAATTTCCAATGCCAAGAATAGATGACTGCATTGACAAAACTGGAAATGCAAAATATGTTATCAAGTCTGTCCTTTTGAAAGGATTCTAGAAAATTCCACTCACGGAAGAAGCAAAGGAAATTGCGGCATCTGCAACTCTAGATTTGTTCATCAATATAAAGTGATACCGTCTGCTATGAAGATTCATTATTCCATATTTTTATGAGTATGATAACATCTGGTCTAGATAATTGTGACGCGAACTTCGATGACGTCATGGTCTACATAGATACCTATAAAGATCATTTTAACCGATTCGAAAATTTTTTGATCGACTCAGTGAGACAACATTATTTATCAATTAATTTAGACAAAAAGTGAGCTTGCGGTGCTTTTGGTACATTTTGGACTTATTGTCAGAAATGGTCAAATTAAAAATGCAGACGTTAGTCAAGACGATCTCTGAATTCCCAGTGCATGTGAATAAAAGGCAACTGATGCGATATTTGGGAATGGTTGTAGATGATCAGAAATTTTGCTCAGATATTTCGATATTTGCTTAACATCTGACATATTTGTTGAGTAAGAAGTCCAAGTTTCATTAGCCTGACAAACGTCAGAAGGTTCTTGATAAATAAAAGCTATTCTTAAAAGTGCACCCTTTCTTTCAACTCCAAATCTCAACCAATCATTTAAAATGTCAGTTGATGTAATTAATGTAGGGTTTGGTGGAGTATTGATTCAAGAAGACAAATATAATGTGGATCACCTAGTTTGCTATTTTTCTAAAAGAAACTAAACAAGCACCAGAAAGGGTATTCCACAACTGAGTAGGAATGTTTGACTTTGATATTGGCTTTGGAACACTTTGAAGTGTATATTGGTTCAACACCATCTCCGATAATAGTATACAGTGATCACGACCGCCCTACTTCATTAAAAAAATGAACAACAGAAATTAGAGATTGGTATTATGGATTTTGATATTGCAGGAATGCAACAGTAACGTTTGGTACATCAAGGGAAACGATAATGTAATTGCAGGTGTACTTTCACTAGTGTACAAGTTGTTATATTGCTTAGGTATATTTTGTGTCGTTCATAAGACATCTCGCTATGTAATTTCAATTATTATAGTAATCATGTGTATATTTTACTAATATGTAAACAAAAGCTTTATTTTATAAATCTTTTTTTCTTATGAGGCGAGGTGTTTTGTATCTTTAATTTGTACTGTGTGTTTCACCTTTGCCCATAGTTGCGGGTAGAATTTTGGCCTACCAGACTAATGTAGGTTTTCTAAAAGTTGTTTTCTGTGATACTTTCAGTCTAAGCATCAGCCTTATGTACAACGTAGAAAGTTCTGGAAGCGAACGTGTGACTCACGTCCTGGTCAGTTTATTGTGTCTTAGTTTTTTTTATATGAGGATGAGGTCTACAAAATTATTCTTTCTTATATTAAGAACAGTATGTAGACTTATTTCCTGTTGTCTTCAGATATAATGTGAGAGGAATGCTTTATTTTAAGTATTTGTTGGAATTACAAAGTACTCATTGACAATTTGGACTAAAACACTATTTGGGAATTATTGTGAATTCATTCAAAGTCATTCTGAATTATATCATTGCGATTGAACAAGAATGTTAGCACAGGAACATATTCAAGACTATTGGAATTCATCCAGAATATTCTTTACTTTTGGACTTGTGATATAACATTTAGGAATATGCTGTAAGTTCCTTTTAAAATTTCTATTTGTGTTCTATGAAATAAATTGTTTGTTGAATTTTACAAAACTTGATGGTTTTACTTCCTTCTGTTAGTTTAAGACCATAGAGTCATAACAACTGGAGACCTCGCTTTATAGGCAAATAAGCGTTCAACACTAATATGAACGACCGCATTGCAAAAACTAATATAAATCCCACTGGCCTTGATTTTATCCTTTGTTAACATGAATATAAACTAGACTCAGTTACATGTTACTAACTGCCATTGCAATCTGTAATGCCTGTGATGAACGGATGTCTCAGATAAATATAAGTGATGATCGTGGTCAGGATTTGATTATCATTATTGAAGAGTGATGATAGTTATGATATTGATAACAACAAAGGTGTCTGTAAATTAGGTTTAAAGTCACAAAAGGTGTGGTTGTATTGTGAGTACATTTGTGATTCATGTGAAGAACCTTGCTGACATGAAGACAACATTAAACCCAAACATTTACCAATCTTGAGCAGTTTTGGATGTCAGGCAGTAATCTGAATCAATTTGAACTTCTTGGTGGACTCATTAGAGTTGTGCTAACATTGCTACATTCCAATGTAGACACTAAGCATGACATTTTCCATTCTGAGGAAAATTCTGGCTGATGAGAAGACCTGGATCCAGTAACAGTAGATCATCTCCTAGGTGTGTTAAGATTAACAATGATGAGGACTAACACACACCAATATAACCCAGCAATGATATCCTAAGTAATGCTAAAATTTGTTTATATATATATATATATATATATATATATATATATATATATATATATATATATATATATATATATATATATATACGAGTATGAATGGCAACAAGTTACTCTTAGAGGATTGATTTTATGAGATGATGTGCATATTTTAATATTTCAGAAATATGAATTTGTTCAATTAGGCTAGGTTTTGTCTATGTATATCCATAAATATGGCCAATGCAAATCCTCCCTCTTTTGAGGTAAAAACTCCTGACCAAATTTGGAAATCTCCTGATCTCTCCTGATCTGACGAGTCTTTCCTATCACATGTAAGGAGTTCTGGAATAAAGTTTTGCTGGGCTTTGCTCGCTTTGCTCATGGCTCATACATTCCTGAATGAAAGTGGTTTTTCGACAAATTAACTTCAAAAATGAATCACACTTGTACACTATTGCAACTACCGCTGAAATAAGAGTTCAAAAAATGTTGCCTCTGATCATAAATTTATCAATAATATTTAATAAAGTTGGCTTAATCATTCTCATGTAAGGCAATGAGTAATAATCGTTATTCTTTCTCACACATCTCTTTGATTAACCTCACTTTAAACGACATGGGTTGTCTCATTTTACATATGTAAATTAGCATAATGATCTGTTTCACAGCAGTCTTCAAAGGATTTAACAGGGCGTCACCGTATATATTCTCAGCCAATAAAGTAATATGTGAAATGCTGATTGTTTATCTCTGAGACCTTGCCTCTAACTTGCCTCTATTGTAATATCCTATACAAATTGCCCCAAGAATACATGGGTTCTTTGGAGGGCTGTTTACTCTTCATGCAGGCTAAGGACATACATAGTGGTGGTCAAAATCTCTCTCTCTCTCTCTCTCTCTCTCTCTCTCTCTCTCTCTCTCTCTCTCTCTCCTGTTTACTTTTTCGAATATTACCGAAAATCATGTATTTCAAAAGACAACTATTTCAGTGGTTTGGGAGTAAAATGTCAGATTTTTCGCTTCAAAGGTCATGCACTGGCCGGTATAGCCCCAATTGTCCGTCCTTCCATATACAAGATAGATTTCCCAAGATAACTTTAGTTGCTGATGTAATTTAATTTCAAATCCTGTATGTGCCTTACCCATTGGAAAAGGAAACATATATAGCTATTTGTGGAGGTATGTTTATTGTTTACATGAGGTTATAGTCAGTTTCCTTGGTACTAAGCAAGGAGTGGTAACAAAGGGCTTGCAGAACAGCTGTAAAAAGTTTCTGGTGACTGTTGTGCTTGAGATTTTCAGTATTATAATAACGTCTTGATGGAGTAAGTACATTTTCTGCAAAACTACAAAAATTATTTTCAAAGCATAAAGTTATGAAATTTTTATCTTAAACAAGCCATGGAATTTACATTTACTTGAAAGAGTCACAACTGCCACCTAGTTTAGCTACAAAATTTATTAAAACTTGAATGTATACATCTCATTTCATTAGCTTCTTGCTGCACCTGATCACCAAATAGGCAGTAATTTCATTCCTTTGTTACATTAGATGGAATAGCCCTCGAGACAATGACAAAGCATGATTTATCGGTTTATCAATCCTTCTCAATGAAGAAAAAGTCTGCAATGATACATGTTTACACAATGTTCAGTAGTTAGCTTGTTGGGCTTGTGACCAGAAGAATATGGGTTCGAATTCTGCTACGACCAGTCTGGATCAGCCACCTGTCGTGTCCCTATGTAAGGCACTTCATACTAGTTGCCTTGGAAGAAGTTAGTGTTAGGATTGGTCAGGATAATGTGACTGGGTGGGGCATGATGCCACATGTCTGCGGCATGATGCCCCAGTGCTAGACATCGCTATAAACTGCCACACTACAGACATCGTAGCGATATGAAAAAAATTGTTAAAGCTAAGTTAAAAATCCAAATCACACACACACACACACAGATACTAGTTGCCTTTGCACGATATATTCTTTCATGTGTTGATATATCATTTAAACATCAATCAGTCAGTTAATCAATGAACACTATGTGATCATTTTGACTTGTACAGTTTGCAGAATATTTACAAAGAGCTGGGACTTGAAAATCAAAATCATGGCGACTTACAAGGATGGGCAGACCAAGGTAAGATTGTTTGTCATTTATTTATTTTGTTGGAGGATGGTGGGGAAAGACTTTAAATGACAATGTCACATTGGGTGCAATTTGTTGCAGTCAAGATCATTATTCTCATTTTTTTGTCAGAAAAATACTTTTGACTTTGAGTGAACATGTATCGGCTTTGTTCATAATAGTATTTTGATTGTTACGTTCCTGCCTATCTTTCAAAGAACTGTGTGACAGTTTGATAATTTTTTGTGTTTTGCGAGACAATAATGACCAGTCATTGGCAGAGAAGAGAACCTAAAACATTTGTTTAATGATAGTTGTAAAATATTCCCATTTCATACCACTGTCTTTTGCAGGCGTGCTGCTCTTAAATGTATGTTTGACAGTTGATGCATACCGTCCCAACTCCCACAAGGACCACGGCTGGAAGACGTTTACTGATGCCATTGTCTCCTGGTTGAGCAAGAATCGTAGAGGAATCGTCTTCATGCTCTGGGGTTGCTATGCAAAGAGGAAGAAAGCCTTGATTGATAAGGTTATCTTCTAATCACCTATTGGTTACCCATCTGTTGTAAGAGTGTTACTCAAGTCAAAAACACCTGTCTTGCCTGTGTATGCTTTTTTGTGTTAATGCAGATTTGTATTTCAATGAATGTATGCATACATTGTGTTATGCGCCGTTTAATACAATAATTCAATTCAGATAGCGATTTCAAACCTTATGCTATGTTTTGCAGTTGGTTTGTCATTTGCAAAGCAATCTTGGAATTTTTAAAAATCTTAGGTAGGAGAGCAAAGGGCCTGGGATGGTTGGAATTGCGGTTCATGATTATAAACAACATATAGGATGATGCAATGAAGCTGGGTTTGCGAACTTAATATTTTTCTCCCAGTTTATTAATTCTATCAACAGGCACTCCAATTTGTATTTCTTTATCCCCCCCCCGTCATGTTTTCCAAACCTTTTGTAATCAATACAATATGAATAGAATTAAAACAACATTGAGATTTATAGAAGTTTTTGATTCAATGTGTCAGAGAATACAGATGCACAGATATTAGTAAAAACACCTAAATAGTTCAGTATGTGTGATAGAAAAATACGTATCAAACTATTAACATACAGTGACTCTATCATGAACCATAAATCACGCTAAAGAACATTTTTGACTTGATCGTTAGCATACAATATATTCATGCAACGAATGCCAGGATGATTCAACATTGCAACATAAAACGATTTTTGTTAGACGCAAAGGAAAACTGCATAGTTGAGTTTATTTGTTTACATTGATGTACAACAATCTTTTAGCGGTGGTATATCTATAGCTAGGTAATAAAAAATTGAATCGGATTCAAAACAACCATTTTGTTTACAGCAGGTCTCAAAGGTTCCATGTGTGCTAGCCTAAAAATGATCCTGAATCGTTAGATTTAATGTTGCTTGCTTGCAATATATATATATATATATATATATATATATATATATATATATATATATATATATATATATATATATACAAAGAATAGATAAAAGTGAATTTGTTTCGAAATTAAACGAGAAGCCAAATATGGGCAAGTAGATTTGTTTCTAGTTTTATGAACTTTAATACTTATAAAACTCCACTATTGATCAATTATAAAAAATATGTGCAAAGAAAATTCATCATTTTATTAAAAAAAAATGATGTTTTGTTTTTTTTAAGATTCCAAATGGTAATATTTAGATAAATTCACCTGAATATGACAATCGTATTTCCTCCGAATTTTCATGCAGGAATGCATCATAGGAAGAGAAGTGGCAGAAATATTACAATGCTAATTAGATTGATCTTTGATCTTTTTATTTCATTTATTGAAAATATTTTACTTTACTGAAGCTATTGAACCCTGACTGAAACAGAATTGGATGCTCTGTATTATCTTTAATAAGATTTAAAATAATTTTCCTTTATGGATCATAATAATATTAAATAAAGTTTGCATTACAATCTGGGAGACATTGTGCTCAAGTAGCATGTTGCTAGGCAGTCTTTTAGATGATAGAGGAGATTCTGAGAATCTACACCATTTCTAAAGCAAAGCTAATTTGAATCTATGATCATAGAATTCCCATCACCAGAGGACTTTTAACTGCTAGCACATGAATTATGATCTTTGTGTAGTTACATTGTCTAGTTCAATATTAACATTATCTTTTCACAATATTTCAGAGAAAACATCACATCCTAATGACGTCACTTCCATCTCCACAATCTGCTAAGCGTGGTTTCCTTGGTTGCAACCACTTCCAGACGTGCAACCAATTACTGAAGGAAGCAGGACAAAATCCAATCGAATGGAATAATTTACCCTGATTATTTCAAACTTCTGTCGTTCAGATTGGCTTTTTGAAATTTCTAAAATTTCTATATAGAAGATCTCAAATGAATAACGATTTGCTAAATTTGTGAAACTAGTTGAATTGTATTCAGTTTTGTGAGCCTTGGAAATGAGGTTATCTTTATCACATAGTGTTTATAATAATGGAAATAGCTTAGAGTAAGAATAAGTAATTTCATTCATACCGACTCAGATGATGCATCTTGTTTTTGTTGTACATAAAATGCTAGTCCAAGACGCTTGTTAAATTAATAATGCTCAGTTCTATAACCAGTAACATGAAAAAGTAGATCTTGTTTTATAACTTATAATTCAAAAAGCAACTGAACTTCCAAATTAATAGAATCTTTCACAGATGACATAATTTTTAAACACTGGATCTCCAATTCAGATTCCTGAATGATATAATGTCAAATAGTTGATTCGTGTCAAGTTAGCTGAGCCATACAGTATACATCAATTTTCATGAGAATGTTTACAATATTTCCACCAAAAGTGTATAAATTCCGCTATTAAGCATTCCAGTTGTTGGATATTCATGTGAAAGGATTACTAGATGCAGAAAGTCGAGTTTTAATGTATTTGTGACCGAATATTTTGCATTATTTGCTCGGGAATAGTACTGTAGACAACAGGGGCTAGTGTCGTTGCTTACAATTTACGTTTAAATCATGTATGTACTGTATAATATTACAAGGGAGTACACTTCTCTCCCTTCTTGCGCGACGTATTTAAGAATCATCCCTGATATTTCAAGGTACACTTCGCATAGCGTAATAAATTTTGCACTTATGTTTAGCTCAGGAGCTTGAAATTTTATATCTACACAAAGTTTGACTTATTACGACACCTTTAACGGATGCCTAACCATTTTCCCACGCTACCTGTCGACATGGTCATGATTGCGCCCACTTAATATACGAGCTGAATGGAATACTGCCCTCTCATTGGTGGACCTTAAATAACTTACTGCTCCTACCGATAACATTAACTCTAACCAGTGTTTCGAGATTTACGTATATGTACCGACGTGAAATAAGGATTATTTTATTTGATCTCTTCCCCTGTCCAGCAAATTTGAAAATCAAATGTAGCCCGGGAGTTTACTAGAAAAGGAAGATGATATCCAATGCATTATTCTGTAGTCGAAAGATGGTATTTTGGTATGAAACTCTAATATTTTGAAAACATCCCTTTTTCATAATTATAAGTCAATTATATTTGTTCTTTTTAGTGTAATATTGTCGTTGGTCATAATATGATGTAATAGTCCACTAGATCGCCCAAATTCATCACGTGATTGCTCAGACCAAGCATTGTAGCCCCTGGGGTAAAGCCTGTTGTTTTACTGAATCGTGCTATAATTAAGATTTGCTGTCAACATAATATGGCTTAAAAGAATTCGGTGTATCACATCAGTAGTGAACTATTGATCATTTTGAGAGTCCATTAAAACATTTAAATATTACAAAAGACTTTTATGCAAAATATTCCTTGCCTAATAATGTAGTGAACTTGAAACCTTAACCGATGGGTTTTACTATCACGTGCTCCATAAGCAGCTGCGTCTGCCGCAAGGGGAGGTATAATCCTCACATCGACTAGACACGGTGATTAGTTGAACAATAGAATAAACAAGAAATATTCCCTCTGATGAGCCGTACAGATACAAAAATCTGTCATGGACTAGTGATGAATACACCACCCCATCAGATGGGAGGGAATGTCGCCACATTCAGTCAGTGCTTTCTTCTAGAAAATATTTGAGAATGTATGAATGGCGATTTCATGTGTATGAAATGAGTTTACTCCATCAGTTCCTCTTTTGAGGTGAGACATAAAAGTCAATTTTCATTTTTACTTAAAACTTGTTCACACCACTGACTTGCTCAAACAAGATTCTATCAGAAAAATTATATTACAGTTATAAATATAAAATATTTCATATGGAATCTCCAGATTTAAGTTAGCTTTCAGTCAGTATAGCTTCCTTTTTAATGATAATATGTCTGTGCTTTGCACATCTATTGGAGGATTATGAAAATTGTTAAATATATGTGAGTTTCACATTATGAAATTATGTTGAGTACATTACTAAAAGAGTGCATGTATGTATTTCAGATTAGAATACATGACAAAAGTCTATACCTGTGGTTTGACTTTGCGAAGAAAAGCTGCAGTTTGTAAATAAGCGTAATTATCTAGCACACGTAATTTGTTCAGATCTGTTTAATGATAATGATATATAGGAACAATACTGTTTCTTGTTCTGCAAGCAAATACGCTTTTAAGGTCTTTTAGAACAGGTTCTACAGATGTACAAATGTTGTTTTTTTAATATCCTATTATATGAATTTGTATTGTGCTTTTCAGTAGATATATGTTTCACTTCCTGCAATGATGTATTCAAATTTCTGTCAAACAATAGGTTTAGATTTTTAATGCGTGTGTAAGGCATCATTATGCACCGGGATTGTTTGAAAATAAAAACGTCACCAGCCTTCGTGTTTCACTTAGAAAAACACCGGTGTATTCATTTGGAAACAATATTACTAGTAGTATCAAAGAGTATTGAAATAAGTGTTTCACCGTGCATATTGTCATAATTCACTAACAACAGATTCCTGGATCAAATTTCAAGCACTTGAGCTTCATTATGTATGTAAAGTAAGGCTAAAGAGTGTAGGAAGTGTGCATAGAGAAGCTGTGCCATTAGAGCAGTAACTTTGATAGACATTTGTATACCTTTTGACTTGAATTATATATATATATATATATATATATATATATATATATATATATATATATATATATATATACTGAAGTCACTAAAAGTGGCCTGCAGCAACAATCATGGAGTATGTTATTATTTCTTCCCTAATTCTGAACTCTAACAACGCTCACCTTGCAGTGGCATTCTTGATTCAATTCTCTGTCTCCTCAGTCTTGTTGTCGCTCGGGCTAGAAACAAACACCTAACCATAAAACATGTACAGAGTAATATATACAAGAATGGCAGATCATAGGTCATTTTGAATGAATCACGCATGTAAAATTCACGAACATCATGCGAATTACGTAGGTGACAATTATGGAAGGCATTGCTTTATTCGGATTTCATCTGATATGTAGCATTGACACATATTTTCTGTTTGATGAACGTTGTTAATATAGTTGTGCAATAAAGGCAAACTTTCCTCAAGCCTCATTTTGTAAATAAACCATTTACCCTGCTCCAAAATTTGTTCTAAAATTTTATCTATTTTACCGTCGTAAGATTCCTTTTGGCATTGAAATTAAGATTTCGAATATGTATTACTAGAATGCTGAGGTATCGCGGGTCTTAAAGTTAACAATTGGCGAATGAAAACACTGACCATCAAGATATTATATATGTCTGTTCGTTGTTTTTGTTCTATATTTAAATCCATTTAATTTCCAATTTAAATCAGATGCCTGCGGGAAACGACCGATAAACAAACGCCATGTAGTTGCCTTTTTATGCAAGGGGAGTTACTCTGATATCGTGTTATTACCGAAAAAGTCTTGTTATTATGGCATATACTTGTCCTAATGTTGAGGGTTTGATGTATATGTTGCACAAAGTGTAAATCAGCTTGAAAAATGGATGCTACTTCTATCCCATTCTGCCACCTTTTCCGTCCAAGAGAAACTTTATCAGAGAGAATTAAAGAAATGCATCTGGAACCACCTGTGACGATGGCGGGTAGCGCCGGGATTATCCGTGAGAATGGGCCCACCAACATGAGTATGAAACTACATGTCGACTTCAAACTCTTTAAAGAACTCTCGGTGTTCCAATGAAAAGTAATAAATTGTGTACAACAAAGGTTTAAAGTCAACACCTGTCACTTGCGAAAGCCACTAGAAAACAACAACTGACCATGCTTCACATTTTGTCTTTTAGTTGCTACCATAGATTCAATTTCTTGGTTCTTGACTAATGCGGTACTCATGCGATCTGACTCTTGCATAACATTATTGGACATTATCAGACGACGAACTGGTTAACTGATTTGTTACAGTGACAGCGATTTTAAGAAGATACAGATTCTATCTGAAAACATTGGGTACGGCCATTATTAGGAAACAGTGATATTTATGAGAGTATTTTAAAATAGTATACTCGTCAGCAATCCAGAGATTTTCCCGAAATGAGCTGGTGAATCAGAACTAGTAACTTATGATCATGTAGTGGATATAAGATAAGTACACGATAGGTGGCATTACGGGGTAAAAATACAAAAAACTTCGATTACCGCAATACAGCAGAACCCTCGATATCGTTGAAAGCTACCATACAATTAGTCATAATCCAAGACAGCAATGTAACCTATAAAGATGTAGCTGTATTGCATAACAAAACAAAAATGTTTAATGTTTCTGAAGGATTTCTATAAAACGAACAGTATGAGTCTAATGAATTACCAGTTTTGGATAGAAAGCTGTCACTTCCTAACTGCAGAACCAGTGGTAAGATGATTACCAGTCGCTTCCTTACTGCAGAAAAAGTGGTAAGATAGACGATAATTTCCAGTCATTTCCCCACGATGACATACTTTTAGAGTTATTGAGGAAAATGTCTCTTTATGAAGGTGTCCACAATAGGTAAAGAAAGTGGTCGGTAATCAGCAGCCATTTTAATGCTGTGTCAATCAATATCTCATGATCTATGTTATTTTTCTTTCAAAAGGATCGTGAAACACTTCTTTCTTCATTCTGGTGATATTCAAGTCATTAAGAGTATTAGAGGTCTGTTAGTATGGACACAACGGAGTCAGTCCAGTAACGTCGTACCGTATGCATTCCTTATCTGAAAGGCTAAAATATGGAGCATGTCGTCTATGTTGCACTGCTACGAGAAAATAACTTCTTGTCATCGAGCGTGTGTAAACTTCAGTTCCTACCCACTTATCGCAATTATTCTTTTGTATGGGACATGCCAGTGCCTATAAACTTCCAAATGAAAATTGTCTGTCTGTTTCCGTCTCTCTCTCTCTCTCTCTCTCTCTCTCTCTCTGTGGCACTAGGAGTAGTTAACTAAATAATGTTAGCTTCCACGCCGTTTCTTCCCTTAGCACCATAGAAAACCGAAAAAAAAAAAATGTTATCCAGATCATCAAGTACATTCCATTTACAGGTCATCTGAGTCACGTGGCCTTTTAAGTATAATTAGAACCTGAATACAGAGCTAAATAACACTTAACTTGTTAACTAGTTATTTAGCTCTGAATACAGAGCTAAATAACACTTAACTTGTTAACTTGCTTTTAGTGATGTTTCATTCTGAGATCAGATATTAAATTCTTTATTTAAAGAAAGTTATTTTTTAGTTTAGTCTAAAATGTATTTTGTTTTCATTTGCAGTATGCATCCTGACCAAGATTATCAATGAGTCAGAGGCCCATTGGAAACAAGTTTTTACGTGTTGTCTTTGGTAGCTCAAATTTATTTCTTATAATTATTTTAACATTCCTAATTTTATTTTATTTTGTTTCTCTTTACTAATACACATTCTTGGCTTAATGGGGCACTTGTGAGGAATTTAACATGTGGAAGAGTTTTTGGGTCATAATGGGAATTTAACATTGGAAAAACATTATGGGGCATACAGATAATTTAACAGTGCACTTCCATGTTGAAAGAAATAATAGGGCATGATGAAAAATGCACGTCCAAACAGATCAACAGGTTTAAAAGTGGCATTATAGGGCATAATGGGAATTTTACATGGGAATAGCAATATGGCCTCTAACAGGAATTTAGAATGGTGACCTCTAACGGAAAAATGTCCATAGGATTATTATATACTTTGACTGCTATTCAGCAACCACCTATATATCTTACTATTCAGCACACCTTTTCTTACCTATCCTGATACCTTCCCTACAAACCCTTGTAAATATAAGCAAAATCCCTTACCGCTCTTCCCTTTTGAACAAAGCAATATCCCCTTACTATCTTCATAAACGATAATACGCTATGAATAGTATCATACATGGAATGAAAGAGTAGATAAACCATGACAGGGATGAACAAACACACGCAGTTAAGAACAGGAAACTGATTGACTCTGTACAATCCCAATCAAATATCCTTTATACGTCCTGAATTGTTGCTCAAGTGTGTGTGTGTGTGTGTGTGTGTGTGTGTGGACTTTGGGCTATCTTTAAGATTCTCACTAAAAATTACCACGCATCTTACTGGCTGCAATTTGTATTTCAAACTTATTCAACATCAGGTGATGCAAATTTCCATTCATCGTTGGTTTTTGTTCGTTTTGTTTAAGTTACGATTTTGCCAACCTTACATTGACCTGACCTCGGCTTTCTCAATGTCACAAATGTTGTTTATCGTACGCTGAGTCATCTTCGCTAGCCAAGGTTCCGATAACCTGCTACACCTTGGCATATCGAGCAGATAGTTCTGTGCTTCGGGTCTATGAATTTCATTGGATGCGGCGGCAAGCACACAGCTTGAGTACAAGGGGAGCACACAGCTTGAGTGGACTGATAAATAAGCAATTTTCCAGTGCCGTTCCGTGTTTGCATAAATACCTTTCACTCAAATACACCTGTAATGGCTTTGTTCTTGTACATAGTCATACTTTCGATGGTAAACTTACAAAGTATCCTTTCTAGGTCAATTGCCACCACCGTTTTCAGCCGATGTACAATGTACCACGCTATTAGTTAGTTGGCATTGCAGACTAAGGGAAGCAACACATGAAATCCATTAGATGTCGCTAGGACAATATAGCTGTTCGATCCGCCGAGGTGTAGATAGGGTTATCGGAACACTGGCTAGCGTAGATGACGCTGAGTGAAAATTTCACATAATAGCTGTTGAGGCCACAATTTAATTAATTAGATACAACAAAATAAAATTGTACAGAATGCACCTCCACCAGAAAAAATAAATTAACTCAAAGTTCTAAGATGTAATTAGTAGTTCCGTTTAATATTGGTAAGGCAAATTTCATTATGAAATGAGTGAGTATTTCGAACTTTAATCGTCCAGCATGACTTTCATAGCCTGATTACAGGTTGCTGTTCACTCTCCAGAATCAACGCAGCTTGTTGGTGGGGTCATCTTGAACTAAAACACTGTCGGGTTCCCTCTTGCCTACTTGTCCGTCACACCTCTTTTAGTGACCTGTCCTGGTCGTCCAGTCTCATACTGGTCGTTCAGTCTCTTATTTTAGGAGTGGAAGCTATTTTCCTTTTAGCGGCGAGGTTCGTCATCTTTTCTGATTAGTAGAACCGTCTCCTTACACCCCTGGTTATGTGTTTTTCATAGACTCTCAAGTACACTTGCCTTGGACAGCCTTCAAAAGTGGCTCGCTTACTCCCGGAATCAAGACTTTTTGGTTTCGCACAAAAACTAGACTGCCTGATTTTGCTATGTAAGTCATTTTTAAAACACGAGACTCTGCCTAGGAAACACACGCCAAACCATGAACTACCCAATAAAATCTCAAGTTTATCTAACAGCCATTATTAACAAACGCACCTCCATGGATTGAAGATTCTACGCTTCCTGCTCCCCTTAATATACCGATCTCTGCAAAATTTCAACTTTTGATAAATATTTCAAAAAGTACATAAGCTGCTTATGCAACATTTAAACCCTTGGCCATTTCGATAAACAAAACCCAATCTTCAACACCTGTCCAGTTTCGCCTGACATAGTTATCAAACAGAACCTCATTAACAATCAATCAAGTCCCAACCAGACGCACTCAAGTACTAGCATCTTTAAACATTCCACGGAGATAACCCGGTGCAAAATCGCTTACATTAATTTGAAACTGATAACATTATATTTATAGGTTACTGCATTGGTATGGGAAAATATGAACGAGTGTTTCTGAAAAATACTGTACGATCTTGTGGAGTGCAGTCTTTTTCAGAAAAAAACGAGTTCATATTTTTCCAATATAAATGCAGTAACCTTTTTATTATAGGCTCATTTTTTTTGGACTACCTAAGGCTTAATAATAAAAGACATTACAAGAAACAATGTAACTGAATTTATGATTTATTCCAAAATATATTCATAACCGTAGATTCATCAATACACAATAACACTATTCATGCGCACATAGGTCCGCCAAACGACCTTTTAACTTAGTCGCGCGCTGTACATTAGTTTAAAAAATAATTGTCGTTTTTGCTCCACTTGAAATTGAAATTTCGAGTCATATTGTGAATGAATGCGCGTGGATTTTGTCTCTGTGTTGATCCAACTCAATTCTGATTTTCCGATTATGAGGGACTGGATTATTGGGTCAATTCAGCACAGTAAGGGGTATGGATTTCAGCTGGAAATGTAGGCTACGCGAAATTCCAATACAGTTGCGGTGTTTATCAGGTTTTGCAGGACATATAGGTCGGATTTGAAGAACTAAGAAAGTACATTTTGAGGAAATTCACGGTTCATAAATGTAAGTATATTTATTGCCATTCTGATTACCAGCTAAAGAAAATATGCTTATACCCTGTCGCTTGCATCTTGCTGCTGAGGGATCCCAGCTATGACCTGTATCATACAGTGTGTGTCTTTTATCGCTAGATTGACATTGTATCAAAATAGTTACACTGTGAAAATTGAAAAGCAGCTGTTGTGTGACACTCTATTTATCCAGCGGAAATAATACTTTTTTTCGTCGTCTTGGATTATTGGCTCTGAGGCTGTTAGTTTCCTACCAAAACCTTCAGTTGCATTTTTATCTTCTCGAATCTTGTATTTTGACAGACTTGTAAAATGGTATGTCTCTGATAGAAAAAGTCGCTCCAGTGAATACCCTGCCTTATCACTATGCCACTGTACTGATGTAAAACTAGCTATGGAAGGCGAGTTATTCCAGTTTCTACAAGCGAGAACCAATAGCTGGGAGCTCAGTGGGTATTTTTTGCTTTCTTTATAAATCGACAGTTTTCCAAGCACAGATTCAAATGCCCCACTATACTACCATCGAAATTTACACTTGTGGTGTTATTACTTTGTACTTTAGTGCATGTATTGCATTATCTATGCACGGGTACTCAAACCATAAAATCATGAAACAGTACGTTAAGAGTGAAGACAGGGGATTAAAACACTTCAGCAGCAGATAAGGTGAACAGACTAGTCTCAATTGTATTTGTTCGAAAAATAAAGGTTCCTACAAAAACTCAAAACACGAGTTCAGTAACTCTAAACCGAAGCCTCTAACCGATCGAGATTCCTCTAATTTGGTTATCTCATACTGTTATTTTGTTTTTGACG
>JAECUM010067567.1:0-21117 GCA_016617855.1 Megalonaias nervosa
CCCTTTCCTTTCTTTTTGATTCCTTTTCCTGTTGCTTTTTTTAGTGCCATCCCAGCAGCAGTTCCAACAGCACCAAGTGCAGCTGCTTTTGCAACGGCTGGGGCTGCAGCGGCTATTATTCCTGGAATAGCTGCGAGAAGTGGAAAAATACCACCCGTCTTAGCGATGTCTTTAATTGCACCCGCAGAAAGAATAAATCGTATACCTTTCTTTGTTCGTTTGGCTTCGTTGAAGTGTCTCAGTTGACGTTCTGACAGTGATAGTTTATTTGAACCACCTTGGATTTGCTCTTTTTTTAGTGATATTTTTATTCCACAGTTCTCTTTTAATACTGATTGTAGTTTTTAATCTGACCAGGAGTCAGACTGACACTAACATGATGATATGACATTATCATATCATGAGCGATTTAATTACATGTTTTCGACTGGGGCATCAGTAACTCTCATTCGACCACCAACACCTTCGAGTAGCATTGTTTTATCCGAGAGCATGACAGCGATTGCTCTGTAATTAGCACTTGCTCCTCTTGCCACACGAGCTCGAAAATGTATATCAAAGACAGATTGTCTGAACAAATCCAAGTGTTCCAGTGAGAAATAATAGATCGGATACAGAGTTGTAAAATCTAGCTGTGATATTTGTATGCCAGTATCAGTATTCTGATCACGTCCCATGAATGTCATCAAACGATGATATGCACGTGCAAGATGATTATTTTCAAAATTTAATAATATATCCTCAGCTGGTTCCTGATGTCCATTTATTCGGAGCGAAACCTCACTAACCCCAAGCGGGTTAAATATTATTCCACGTGTTTGTGAGTTTACTCGTGCAATATCTTGGAAAGCAACAAATATATGTTACTGTGCAGAAACACCTTGTTGTAATGTTATTTGCCATGTGACTAAACCATCAATATTACTTTGAATCGCATCTGTGGTCATAGTCAACCATGATAATGTCGATTTACCGCCTTGTTTCATAAAAGAGAGTGGCCGTTCTTCTTCAGGTATGAATGAATGAACGAATGAATGAAAGGAAGGAAGGAAGGAATATATTTAAGACAGCACTGTCATACCAGAAAGGTCTGCCACAAAAAAGACCACACTCTTTCTTACATCCTTCTTATTCAACACATCCATCCATCTATCCATCCATACCAGACATAATTCAGTATGGATGTGGGTGGGTGTATAGGACATATCATATTATTCCATGTTAAAATTTCAGCTTTATCATGTAGTCTGGAAAGTCACCATGCCCAATACAATTCCCATAACTTTGGCAGCACTGCCTATTATTGTTAACGGAATGAGGTTCTAGAATCAGGTGATCAACATTCACACACAAACTATTGTGGCATAAATGGGATGCATCGAGGTCCTTTAGAATATTGAGACTTCTCAACTTTACCATTAATGCCAGTCTGTGGACATGCTTTTCTTTCATGTGTTTGTCTCAGGATCCCTATATGACAATAGGCCATATAACCTATTGGATATTAATTTCCTGTCCGTATTCTACAATCACTATTATATGCTGGCACAGAATTAAAAAATATTTTCACAGACAGGCTTTGAAAACAAATCCTCCATTGCAACTTGTATATTGTGTAGGAATACATTGCTGCTAATAATAATGAGCGTCACCTCCAACAGATACCATTTCTGTGAATTTATTGGGAAAAATTCATTTTTAATTTGTTTAAACATTAATTAATTTTTTTAAAAATTAAATTTTCTAAATTTTATTAATATTTTCTAATTGTTACAGTCAATATACACAGAGTGTGAAAATTTCATGTGTCTAGCATTCATAAAATTTTTTTATACCAATTTAAAGTTTTATCAATACTGCCCTGACAGGACATAGAACACAATTAATTTTACTATATATTCTCTACATTTGTTTCTCAGTACTGAACGTTCCACTGTGTGACAAACAATAGAAATCATATGTTAATCTAAGATACCTTCAAAGATGACTTCAAGGTGACGTTCTTGTCAAAGGTTCACTGGCATATTTTTGAGAGGCTGGACTAGAAACAAAGCAACATGCAATGGAACACAGATTTCACTTCAGGATCATCACTAAAGCCTTATTAGTCACTGTGCACTGTCGCCAAAATACACACAGACAACTACACCATAAGCTCATATTCTCAAGAATAAACAATTACTTTTAAATGCCTACCCAAAATGCATAAATATAACTCTTCTATCACCACCAAAATGAGAGAGGAAAAAATGTTCTAAAAATAGACTAGAACTGCATTCGTGGGTACTGAACTGGAAGTACTAAATGTGACCCGATTCGCGCTGGTCGACATTCAGTCATTGCAAAACAGAACGAAGCGAATGAAATTATACTTCGCTACATAGGCTAACTTTCCAATTAAGCGCCCTAAATAAATGCACGATAAAGTAATTCACGAATAAGTGTTAGGCACAATGGATACAATCATGTATCAATGGGTATGTGGATAACCTGTGCAGATATTTGCCGTTGAAAGTTTTTTAAAAAAAGGTAGAAGATTATTTAGGAATACTAAAATAGTGAACACCAAATTTCATGGCAAATCCACAACAACAATGACAACACAAACACATAAAAACATAAAGCCAATTACAGTTAAACTTAATGTCGAATGTAGCATTTAATTTAAGTAAGTCAATTATGAACCTACAGTCATGATGATGATGATATATATATATATATATATATATATATATATATATATATATATATATATATATATATATATATATATATATATATATATATATATATATATATATATATATATATATATATATCTGCATCTGATGATTAACAACCTCTTTTGATTTTTTTCAATTAAAAAATTAAAAACAAAAGTAAATTTCCATTGCTTATTTTATTTCCATTGCGTTCCATTGTTTCACTGAGTATTTTAGTCATACCAATCTATAATCCACTAATCACGTTCCACAATAGCGGGACCGTTTATCACAGTTATTTTACGAACGGTGAGCCGTATACTGTTTTATTTGTTGGCAATTTGAAGGCTTTAATGAGTTTCCGTATCCCCCATTGTGTGGGTGTTTGTTTTTGTGTAACAAATGAAAAGAATATTGAAGAAAGAAAGTATTTATTATTCTTGCTCAGGGGTTGCTCATTGCTATTTGCATTATATTATTTTACGATCTGTGGAACTCACAATGTCCCTGGAGATGGTCCCTTTGTTTTCCATAGCTGTGCATTTCTTTATAACATATACTTCTTTGCTCAGACACCAGGTCTTGCGACTGGTTTCTATATCACGGTCCCTAAATGTTAGTGATCTTGACCTAGGATCAGTCTATTATATTGTGTGTGTTATATGTGTATGCTATATTGTTATAATCATGTAATATCGAGTTTGTGTTAGGAATGACCACTTTAGATATTTTAATTTGCATTAC
Source organism: Megalonaias nervosa (assembly GCA_016617855.1). Taxonomy (NCBI): domain Eukaryota; kingdom Metazoa; phylum Mollusca; class Bivalvia; order Unionida; family Unionidae; genus Megalonaias; species Megalonaias nervosa. The sequence continues at coordinate 3,447 of JAECUM010067567.1, forward strand.
ATTTTTATCTGCTTTGTTTATTTGCGTACAAAAAAGAGAACAAGTAAGGCCGAATAATTAGATAAAATTATGTGTTGTTATGGTCCTCCGGTTTGAGTCGAGTAATTATTTTCTAAGAGAGAGAGAGAGAGAGAGAGAGAGAGAGAGAGAGATTTTCCCATTTCGTCGCTGTATACATATGTAGTTCTACCGTCCTTTCTCCCATAGTAACTGTGTACTGTGAGAGCTTCTAGAAATCACTCATGCATCATGATTAACTAAATACAAAACACTTGGTAAAGACGGATTCGTTAGGGGGACGATAGCAGCTATCTTCTTGTTCAGCGGCTTAATTACCTACCAGATACAGTAAATACCTAATATGAGAGGGAGATAACTTGGTTACCGAAAACGAGAATGCTTGAAAATAGTAAGCAGCATTAATATTTATTACAAATAGTACTATAATACAGTTTAGAGAATTTTTAATTCGTCATGTGTATATTTCTAATTATCTACAATTAATCCTATATACCTTGATTTCTTTCATAGGAATCCGGATTGACTGTGTAGATAAATGAGAATTAATTACTAGGTCGTAATTTACTCATTTCGAGACATTTAATTTGGGGCAAATTCGACATTTATGAAATTTGGAAATCCGTGCTCTAGCATACATTACCAGTTAACTACGTCATATATATATATATATATATATATATATATATATATATATATATATATATATGTCTTCATAATCTTCCGATACAACTTTTGCGTTTATAGTTTTAGAGCTGAAAATTTAATTCGTACTATCAAACCGGGGTTAAATACATACATACATACATACATACATACATACATACATACATACATACATGCATACATACATACATACGTACGTACGTACGTACGTACATGACTTCTTAGCGGTGGTCTCTTAGGTCAGGATAGTATGACATTGGTGTTATGCTCTACTTCTTTACACGCATAAGGTACTGAACAGAGGGCACGTGTCTGCGTTGACTATAAATAGATACACATGCGTTAGATAACCACGGGGCATTTTTATTTAGGTTACTGATGATAAGTGACCGATCCTTGTCTACTTCTGCATTAGGCCCGTCTTCAGGTATGGAGTTTTTCTTCAGTATTTACTATTAACATCTTGATGTAAACGTATTTGATATGTAGCAAAATAACTCAACAGACTGCAGGTAACAAATATTACCATGTAACATTCCATAAAAATTCGGTCTAAATCAAACTTAAGAGCCTTTGACATATCTTTAGGATACTCTATATTTCGACAGCATTATCAATATCTACATTGGGTTCTGATTGTAGGTTCTAGAATTTGAAGACTGTAAAATTAATCTTTGACTAAAGTCTTATAAAAAGTTTTATGTATAAAATTATTACAACATCATGGATTGCATTGTTAAAACACCATCACGTTTTACATGCATCATGCTTAACAAAAAGTTTTACGGTTTTGACTCGATATTGAAAAAAATAATGATATTTGTTTTTCTTTATATGCAGGCAAACATGTCTGTCTGTACGTATGCACAAACATTTGTCTATGTGTGAATGCATGTAGGAATGTCTCACTGTATGTATGCATCCATGTCTGAATATGTATGTATGTTGGTCATAATTTAGTTTAACTCTTTCTTATATATATATATATATATATATATATATATAGTATAGAGTATATATATATATATATATATATATATATATATATATATATATATATATATATATATATATATATATTATTCACGCATATACATATGGATAGATAAGCAAGTAACATAGGTTACTTCCGTGTTAGTATGCATGTATGGGGGACCGTAGGTAGACAGGTAAATAAATAGACAGATCCTAGATATTCCACTAATAAGAACCCAAGATTATGACATCAAATACGAACCATAGACGAAGCGCAATTTGAAACAACGAGGCGTTCAAACAGTACAATGCTCCTTACTACACACAAGCGATGAAGCAGTCATCACCCAGATTTTCATTGGTGAAACTGGAAGCTCATTCACATATCGAGCAATGGGTGTACGAGGAAAATTCGCTTATATCATCACGGGTTATAATCATGTCTACGGGCTAAGCTAGCTGATGCTGGATTCATTTGACATTAACCTCGATCAATTTAAGAACACCTCAACCAAGTTTGGGGCGATAGTGCCATGGAATCAGTACAATTTTGTTGGTTCTTCCGCTCCGTCAACGCTAACAACAGTGTAACAACATCCGCACAGCATCTTGTGTTTTATTCAACTGAACAGCGGAGGTTTCATTGCGTTTGGAACTCATGGGAACGTCCAGGCGTTCTAAGTTCGCTTAAATTACATATGAGAATGTCGTCTTCTGTTGCACCGTAGTAGATTTCAAAATGTTTTTGCCGGGCTCTTGCGTGATCGTTCTTTGTCAACAGCAGTAGGCATATGGGGGTCTGGCTCACCTATTCTTTTTACATAGGGGTTCTGGCTCATATCTCTTTGGAAAAGTCGGTTTTGGCTCACTTGTCGTGGGGTTAACGATGTCAATGCAATTTTTTTGTATGTCTTTATGTCCATGAGAGAGTATGAGATTGCCATCTGTGGATTATCTTTTGTCGTAAAAGTCGCATGATCCTTTTTTTGTTAATGATGGTGGTGGAGATGCGGTGTCGTTGCGATCGAAAGGTTATCATGGAGTAGTAAATCATGTGTCCTTGCAGTGATTGTGTATAATGTTGTGGGGTGACTACTTTGGCGGTGACTGGTTTTTTGACTCCCTTGATTTTTTTTCATGAGGATGTCATCATTGCGTGTGATGCAGTACACCTGGGAGCGAAGTCCTATGAATTCTTTGATGGGTATTCCACGCGTTTCATCTTTGAACTTACCGATGATTTTCTTATTGTCGTCGCAGTGGATGGGATGGTCTAGTGGATAATCGCTGAGGTCGAAGAACTCTCGATGTTGATGCAGGTCTGAGTAGACTTCGTCAGTGTGCATTTTGTACACGAGTGAGTCTGTATCGGTCATGAGCAGCATGGCTTTTTGTCTCCATACTTGCGTTTGATAAAGTCGTAGTGAAACTTCAGCATGATCATTTTGGACAGATCGAGAACGGCCGCACCGACGTAGACAAGTTTTTCCAGCAGAAGATTAGTTTTTCTTGATTCAAAGGCAACGAGGTCTTCGTCAAGGATTTTCATGCAGACAGAGGCATCATTGGCTACGAGATTATCGCGTCGTCACTGTGCGTTAATGATTGCGAAGTTTTTTCGACGTCGGATGTTTACCATGGTTTTTCCGAAGACGTTATTGTTCATGAGTCTAAATAAGTCTTTTTCGAAGTTGGTGGTACCTTTGGCACGTTGTGTCGTGTTGAGATCGATGTAAGGTTTCATCCACGGAGATAACTTTAACTTTAGGACGTGATACACTTTGCCGAGAACGAGTCCATGCTGTAGAGCTTGTTCGAGTAGACGATAATGCATTTTTAGTGTTTTTTGTGGTTGAGGTTAGGTATGAGTTTTTTTTCCTTAGAGTCTCCAAGTCCAAACTGTTTCTTTTGTCGTAGTTGTTTCTGAGACAGCATCAAGTTGTCCACGAGCATGGATTCAGCACAGAAGGGATAATCGTTGTGAAGTTCGTGTAGGTGTTCTGGAAAGGTAAGATCAACTTCGACGAAATAGCCATCGTCGTCTTGATATCCTGCCTGTCTTTCTTTCAGGAACTGTTTCTAGGGTGATCCTGTCAATATCTCCCTCCGGAAGCGGCTGTAACATCCCCCAATCATAGAGATTGTTTTTGTCCAGAATATAATGTACACAGGTGGTTTGGTTGGGTCGTAGATGTTCACGCATTTGTTGTTGGCCATAGCGTGTTTTTTTTACTGATGTCGGAGATGCCGTAACGTATCATTTGTTCGGAGAACATGTCCATGCCCGGGTCATTGAAAAGCTCTAAGGTCATTCCGGTGTGCTTGAGCATAGCGTCCAAGGATAGTCCAGGTGAGGAAAACTACCAGAGTGGGTCGAGTTGGTAATGACTCAGGCATGTGCGTTGGATGTTTTCGAAGGTATCCTCGAGCAGGAGCATATCCGTTTTGAGATAAATATCGTGATAGTCTCCGAGAGGGAAGCAGATGAATTCGTAAATTAACTTGCACGCGTATTGGTATTCCTCATCGGTGACTGCGGTCAAACTGAGATTAGAATAAAAGTCTTTCTGAGGAGGCAGCGACGTTTCGTTGAATCGTGAGGAAGCATTGATGTACTCGCAGGGATAGATTCTTTTTTGTTTGAGAATATCAGCTTGGTGACCATACTCCTTGTCGAGGTGGATAAACTTGGGACAGTGTTTAGCGAGTTCTTCTTGGGACAGTGTTTAGCGAGTGGACATGAACTGAAACGAGTCAATGAATCGGAAAGGCCCAATGGTGATCGACATGTACTTTTCAAATCTTTTGGGAATACATTTAATCTTAGTTCCCACAGCGGCGAGAATCGGTTTGACTCGTGGATGGCTGAGCGCGACCATGATGAAATGATCGTCTTACCCACATAGATTATGAGCGATCACCGGTAGGAAGTCTGGGTCTTTGAAGCGTAAGTTACAGCAGGCGTGATCAGCTCTTCGGTAGTGGCCAGTGACATGGCAGTGGTCTCTCACTTTGTCGTCGTGTGGTTTAAAGCGTTCCTCGCAGATGTGGCATTGTTGAGCTGTCTTGTGTTGCCACAGATGTTGTGCAGTTAGTGAAATGATCGGTGTTGGATTTTTTTCGTATCTCTTGAATGCTTTTCCATTCCATCGCGAGTTGCTCGAAAAACTACGGAATGCAATCCTCGCCATGATGCTGAGGATACTCTGGCGGTAGGGATTCATTAACGAAACAGCATACCTTAAACCTGATCAATCATGGGAGGTGTTTATGTTCCAGCTGAGTGAAAGAGCGGCTAGGATCTGGCTAGGGTCCTTCTACTTTTTCCAGTGCAGCTTTACAGTCGAAGACGATGTAAAATGTGTGAGCGTATTTTTGTGGTGACGTTCGAACTTAATTATGTCGTTGCTGGCATCTGTACCGTCTGTAATTATTGACAATATCTCAACGAGATCTGTTCGTGAAGTCGTGCTGGTTGTGGAAAACATTGTAATCAGCAATAACAGAAACAGCCAGGGTTCTTATGCTGGGTGTACTGAGATCGACATGGTCTACTGAAGTCTTTGATGAACACGAAATGGTCTTGGTAATGAAATAAATTGATGCTGCGTTGTGAGGTTGTTTTGGAGATCAACAGCGGATACACCACAAACTTATCGTCTGACTTTTTGTCATCGAGCGCGAACACATTGATGGAAAGTCCCTCGTTGAGCGATTCTAGTTTAGGAACGTCTTTGACCGCTGCTAGAAAGGTGATTCCGGTGGGGGTTTTTTTCTCTTTGTCTGGGAGACGCGATCGGTATTGTCCTCAGAGCAGAAAGTGTAGCCCAAACGAGACAGTAGTCGTCGTTGTTTTTGACGTTGATGCATGGATTGGTGGCCAAGACAGATTTTGGAACAGACACATACTTACTTCCACGCAACGGTGTGAATTTTGAAGTTTGAAACGAGATTGAATTGACTCTGGCAAAGATCCAAGCCGATGCTGACTCTTCATAATCTTCTACGCGACACTGGATAAACGACCAGGCGATGTCAAAGATGTGACTGAAATCATCACTGCGATACACGATGAGCGACTTGGATCTGATCCACACATCGATGCTTTTGAGTTCCTTGACCAGATGAATGTTGAAGGCGACTCCGAGTGTGATGGCGGTGTGTGCACATAGTTCTACTTGGATGGTGAGATGTAGAATTCGTTTCAGGAGTGGTTTGTCGACTCCACGCTGAACCACGCTTGAATGATCGTAAATAAACCCTTTATCGGCACTTTTGCTGTTTGTCGCGGATGGGGAAGACGTTTGACTTGATCGCGTTTTTGTTGGAGCGCTCGGCTTGATCGACTAAAGATTTCATGCTGAAGTCGAAGGAGCTTGGAAGACTTAGCTGTTTTTCCAGTGAGCGCTATGTATTGGTCTCGCAGTTGCTTCATGTATTGCTCGTCCTTCGATCGCTTTGTACTCGAGGATGAGCTTACGATGTACAGGATCCTTTTCTGACATCGTGATGAGATCTCTTGCGTGCTCTCGATGAGGTCAAGCAGAGCTGCATTCGACCTTGGATAGGGTATCGGAGACCCTGACAACGATTGAATGATGTTCTTAAGTCGACGACCAACCTCATAACGAAGGTTAAAACCTTTTCCTGGATCAGCAAAAACTTGTTGCATAATTCTGCGCTTTGTTTATACTAAGACAAGATTTTGATCTATCCTCACACCGATGGCAATACTACCACATAGTATGATATTTTGTTTCTCAAATTACTTGTCAATTTTTACTTAAGATAAGATTTTTGGCCTATCCTTGCACCAGCTGAGATGCTATATAATAGTCATGCATTTGTTTCTCTAATTGATTGTTCATTTTCTGACATAACAATTTAATGTATGTTATATAGCACAATGCCTATACGTGGGACACAGCACTGTGTGTGGCTGCCTCAGGGTAGTACGGAGAAGTGCAACAGGCCTTGCACAAGAGAATACTCCATTCAGCATTATGCGTTGACCAAGTGTGGAAATCCAGGGATGAAACCCTGTTTGGGATGTCAGGAAGGGGTGCGAGGTCAACTCCAAATGTGTCGACGCTGTGGCAGTAAAAATATTATTTAGATTATATATTACTACGAAAAACCCAGAACGACTCTTAAACCCAAATATCATTCAGAGATTTTCAACGAGTTTTTGGCGAAGATCAAGCATGGGGCAGGAAACATTGATTTCTCGATGGAAGGTCCATCCCTCTTTTAGTCGTTAGGAAGCGAACGAGAAAGACGAGGTAAGGAACGCCATCACGAAAATCAGGCACGCGGTTAGGTTTAGCACGACGGTATTTCCATCGTGTACGTGTTTGTCAACGGAGTACGGGCAACGATGTACCATCATCGTTTTGTTTTCGAAGCTCACTGTGGAGTGGTCCCCATCGGCTATTTCGTCTTTCATCTTAACAGAGATACCTCAGATAATCGTTTATGCAGTTTGGACATAAGACCAAGCAGATAGGAACAAATACGTCCAAAACATGTTTTAAATCCTTTTTTATTTACGAGGATTGACACAGAAACTTGAGAAGGTCTTCTCGGTGTATGCAAGAGATGCAGTGTTTGGAAAGGACTTTTTCTTTTAATCGTAGAACATGTTGAGTGTACCTGTGTCGTAGAGCATTTTTTGTTTTGCCATTGTGAGCAAAACGAGGTCGCTTCCTAGCCCTACTCTTCTGGTTACCGTGAGATAGACTCGGATGTCGATGTTGAGATGGAACGCATTGATGATAGCCTCCTCGAGTTCTTCCTTGTTTTCCACGATGACGTAGGTCATGTATCTCGTATCATTTACAGGCTCGACGATCTCTACATCCTCCATGATATATTGCGATAATTTTGAAATCTTTCTCAACGTGTTCTAGCTCAGACATCGCGTGCAGTGCTGGCGGATCAAATTCTCATCTTAGTAGATTTTGACGATGTCATCAGTAAGACTTGTCCACACGACGTTCCTTGAGCTTTATTCAACGTCAGTTCAATGTGCACGGGAACGTTATTTTGTAACACCGTGGCGATGGCTTCGTAGAGTGCTTCCGGGTGATGCAAGACCACATCGGTCACAAAGGCTTCTTGGTCACACATTCTATTTACATTTTTGGTCGTATATTTTTTCAAATCGACTCAGAGTCGTGCACTGATTGCCAACCATGTCCACGATGAGGTCATCCATGGTTTTCATTTCGCTGATCAACAACGTCATGTCGAAGGCAGCCCCGCGCAAAAATGTTCGGATTTTATTTAGCATTTTATGATAGGTCAACATGGCTTGTTTGGTACAGTTCTTTTGCCTCCAAGAGCTGCTCGAAACGTTTAATCAGCGTCTGCAACGCCAGTCCCAGTCCGAACAAAATCAGCATCAACGGATTGCCCAAAGCGCCCGGGGAAATGACCCCAGTCATCACCATTAACGGAATCATCGAGATGACTCTCAAGATACGTTTGTAACATCGATAGGGGTGGTTGCAGACGTAGACACGTAGATGGTAATAACGATAGTAGGCTTCTAATTTGCGACGTTGCTCCGCCGTCAAGTTTTCGTCGATGTAGTTAAAACCTCGAATCGTGCTCGACTAAGCTCGTGAAATACGTTTCAAGGTTCAACAGATGTTCGATCATGAATTTTATGTACTTTATCACACTAAAAGTTCTGTTGTTTATATCCTTCAGTTTTTCTTGATGATGAAAGACCAGCGGAGAGGTGATAAACCTTAGTGGTTTTAGTACTTTGATCTGATTGAGTTCTACCAGGTAGGGAAATGTCTCTGGATCAGACCGTAGCGCAGTCTCCTCCAAGTAGAGATAAGCTGCAAAAACCAGTGTTTCTCTCGTGGTACCGAGTCGATGATGATATTTGTAAATTTCAAAAATCATCATAGCTATCCTATCCACGTTAAGATTCGTTTTTTCATACTCTAACATTTCTTTCATCAATGTCTTTTTAGACCACATATTGGCGATGTATTTGCGCACCTCTAATGTTCTATCCTGAAGTGTTTCTTCATTTCCACTTCAGCCTCTGAAACATCCATAAGATGACCAGTCTTAAACTGACTCACCTCTTGCAGCGTGTACTCAAATATAATGTCAGTTAACTTGAGACTTTCTAAATATTTATGCGCGGCCGCGATCACATTCGTGTCAAAAATTATGCTTGGCATGCAAAATTATGTAATACAACGCCTCCACGGTTTTATCTATGTCCATCGACTCCTCATCCTCACTACCTCGCTCACCTACAGAACGGTCTTCGAGAGCCATCATTGCCATTATGGCGTCCACGTCCTAGTACTCCACTCCACCTGATTAAAAAGCTTTCACTTATCAAAAGCGTTTCTGACTTTTTTGTCGCCTCGAAAACGCTTTCTCGAGACCACCAATTGACACCTGGTACAGTTCCGTAGCCACACGTACTATTTTCGCCATATCTATACATTGAACTAGATCGTCCAAAGTAAAACTCAGAAAATAGCTCAGGCCGGTGTTGGTTGGCTCGGCTGTGATTGGCACAAACTTAAACGAGATATATTTAGTTGTGGTGATGGTGGAGACATAAAATTCCTGCAACGATGAGCATATGATGGTGTTTCCAGCGTATAACGTGTCCGTGGTCGCATCCTGCTTAATGCCTTCCAATCTCCAGGTGAGAATTCTCTGTGTGCCAGTACTTTTTCCACTCAGCTGAAATTTCTATATTGAGACTGGCATGGGAAACTGTACCTGCATCCAAAAGTTGGAAGTCACTCCAGGGGTCGCCCACTCGTTACCATAATCAGTGTGTCAAATGATTAGCAAATATCGACCAAGCACGATACGAGTCTAAAAATTCCGAGGATGCTGAGACAGAAAATCCAGATCGATTTCCAAATGTCGACGCCAGCGTTGGAATGTGGCCATGGTTATTTTTGACGCGACGTGCATCCACATACAGTTTGTTGACGATGTAGATGGTGATGACGGGCAATGACTGCATTAAAACTGTATTGTAGTCCATGTCGAGATCGCCCGTCATGGATCCTTCCACAGTCGGTCACTTCGTTGTAACTGACGGCGCTGTCTTGAGAATACGTGCACATCGTGGGTAACCCAGTCACCTTAAATCCTGACATGGGCAGATTTCCTGTCATGGTGCCACCCATCAGCGACAACTTAGTGGTTCCAAACGAGTTGAGCTGACCATACGAAATCGCTTGAGTTGTATTGGTGGTGGGTCATGTGGTAGTTAGTCCGTACAGATTATTATTTCTCATGGATATGATCCTGTACAAATTGATGATGGCAATTCTCACGATCAGCAGAGGTTGATCCGTTGTATTTATAACGCGGAACCCTTCTATCGTATGCAAGTTGATCGGGCTGTAATTTCCACTGACATCTCTATCAACGTACATGGAACGATCAAGAGTTCCAAAATGGTAGATCATAGTCGATCTCGTATTGAATCCTCCACTGACTCCCATTCGTCTTTGACTGTTGGATGTATTACCAGATGCCCAGAGATAATGGCTAGGTCACTCGTCACTTTACCTCCGAATGACACTGTGCTCTCACACTTTGAGAAGATCCCGTTGTCGATGCAGGAAGTCCGTACAAGCTTAGACCGCTCATGTTAATGTTGCCCGTCATTGTGCCACCCGACAGCGACAATTTCGTATGTGCGAGTAGGTTCACGTGAGACCATCGTGCGACATTGGCGTCCAGAGGTGGATAACTCACATCTTCGAAATTGGTCAGGCTGTGCCCGCTCATGTTGAAATGACCCGTCATAGAATCCCCAGCACGGTTGACCTTTATAAATAGTTCAACAGCATAGTGGCCCGACGAGGAATTGCTTCCAGAGCCGATGAACATCCCAAAGGTAGCGTACGACATTCTGATTCACTACGTGAATTTTATAAAAACCATGAACATCATTAACTTCCACACGAATCCAAAGTATCCAGAGCATCGATATCATTTTTGATGCCGGACTGTCATTACATGATCGTGGGTCCGACTGGTCGTGGCAAGACCAACCTGCTTATGAACATGCTCAAGTACGATCGAGTCATTTTGTACACGCTCAGTCCCCATCAGGACAAATTCCACACGCTGACCACTTTTGATGATACAATCGGCAACGATGCCACTGAAGATTCGATGGTTGGATGTTGCCAGAGACGTCTTTACAATATCGGATTCAGACGAGATGCAGCCGGTGGACGCCTTGGATTCAGACCTGCACAAGATCATCGTGTTTGACTGCATCAAATTTTACCGCGAGAACATGAGTAAAATCTGCGAGTACTTTTCATTGTCGAGACACAAATGTTGCAAAAGTATTTATCTCACTCATTTGTACTATGACGTCCCCAAATACACGAGATGTTTTATTCTGTTCTTTGGGTTTGATAACCGAGACGTGGACGCGATCGCGAGAGACCACAGCGCAGGCATCACTGCCCGACAATTCAAAGACTGCTATGCTGAAGCGACGTCGTCCAAAAACGATTTCATGACATTTCATCACGACGCAGAAACGATTACGCAACAATACCGCAAGGGCTTTGACGAATTTTACCTGCCTGATTAGCATATGTGGTCGAGGAAAACATCGTCCATGCCGCTCAAAAAGTTAACGTTTATCGAACAGCGGGCAGCGTTACGTCAACGTGTGCTCGAAGACCAGATAGGTCAGCAGCCCTTCCAGCGTGATGTAGCTGTAGAATTGTTTTAACCCATCATCGCTACCATCGAGGAGGCCAAGACGAAGTACGATGAAAATCAGGATAAGATGCTGGATACGCTCAAAATGACTCGTAAGCGTAAGCGACAACAGTTGTTGGGTGTGTTAGCACTGTCCGTTGAGGCAGAACCTTCCACCTCGGAAAATTCAACAGCTAGGGAAAAAAGCAGATACTAAAGCAATAAAGGAAGAGTTCACGCTGGAAAAGATAAGAGAGGAAGAAGAAAGGATGATAGAACAAGCAAGGCGTGAACAGATTACAAAAGAAGCGATGGCAAAGCTTGAACAGTTAAAAAATGAAGAAGAAACCAAATTTCAAAATTAAAACAAGAAGAAACTAACTGGAAAATAAAGACTTATGCAAGAAGAACAAGACAGGCTGAAAAAGATAAAAGAAGAAGCTAAACAGGAAAAAAAAAAAGAGTTGAAAAAAACAAAACAAGACAGACTTAAAGAAGAAGCCATGCTTAGAAAGGAAAGACTTGAAAAGGAAACAGAAGAAGCTAGACTGGAAAATGAAAGACTTGAAATGGAAACAGAAGAATCTAGACTGGAAATGGACAGGCTTGAAAAGGTAAAAAAAGAACTTGCAAAATCGGAAGAGTTCGTTGACTCGGAAGAGCAGTTGTATGAACAGGAAAAGAAAAGCCACTACACAAAGCGAGTATGAAAACAACAAAGCTATGGAGTCTTTTCATAAAATTTTGAAGGAGATAAATTATTCAGATACGGATTCGAGTTTAGAATGGTTATCTTATTTTAATTATAAAAAAATGGCTTGTCATGAGAAAATATTTAAATAGGAAAGAAGCAACTGTGGATGAAATTTATTTTGACATTGTAGTGGCACGTGCCTTCCTGACTAAAATAAAGAAAACTATGGTTCACTAGTTAGGGGTGTCACAGACACTAGTGAGGATGAAGGGATTAATATAAATAAAATAAAAGATAATTTAATAAGTGTAAACACGGATCTTAAGGGTGAGGCTGATAGAAGAGAAAATTGTACAGAGATTACTTAGAGCAAGAGAGAACAAAACAGGCTGAACAGCAAGCTCAGCAGCCAGGATTAACTAGAAGGATCACATCATGGTTTCCAAAACCCAAGGAGGCTGAGGGTAAAAAGAAAGAAAGTGGCATCTGCTACTTTCATACCCCTGCCGAGATCGTCTCTAGACTCAAGTTGCTGCTCGCTTCTAAACAAACGGGAAATGTCGGTGTGGAGATCCACAACGAGGCGGTGGAAATAATCAATCATCTTCTGGATCAACAGCTGGTGACGTCGGCTCAGTATCGAATTTTGTACGAAGACTTGATATAGAGGAGTTTTCCAAATGACTCTCACAGATACTAGGCTGTTGTTCAACCCAAAGACGGTCAGGTCCACAGTGAGGTATAATCCACTGCTCGAACTCGACCAAAACTCGTCGTACGAAATAACGCTCATCTCGACCGAAATCTGGAACAGCTTCTTTAACGTCACCGCGAACAAGAATCTATTTTCATACGAGGTCTCCGCTCAACCCCAAAAGATCACGATCTTTCCTGGCGGCTACAACATCACCGACATCGCTGCGGATATCTCTCGACTGATCGCCGCCAACGGAGATACCTCAGCCAAAATTAAAATTGAACATAACTATGCCACGCTGCGAACTCGAATCACTCTCTCTGGAAATTACTTCCTACGATTCGTCAGTTCAACTTGATTGGATCCATCTTCGGGTTTAGCGCTGGGACAACCATTACACAGAATGGAGTGTACGAAGAAGACCTTTCCGTCAACATCAGACACCGGAGCAGCCTCTTCCGCGGACACAGCGGTAGGACAAAAAGTATCCAGCAAAATCATGTCACAGTCATCGGTAACGAGGCAGCACCATCTCCCATAACAGAGATGCCAGTGTCTAGGGAGGAGAAAAATGCGCTTCAAAAGACTTCTAGAGTCCTCAACGAGCGATCCGAAAAAATCTTACAGAACTATGAAACAAAGGTCAGCCCACCTACCCCTCTCTTGGCGCGATCATGTCCGGGTATGGCTTAAAACGATTATGGTAATTTTTATCACGATTTTACCACAGACATATAGCATAGCATCATGTATTCGAGACTCACTCTCGATTATCTCCGTCTCAACGACGATACTCTCTTGGATGGCTCCACCACCACCGAGTACAAGTACGTGGAGTATCAGGACACCAACATCACTAATCTCAACGCCAGCACCCATCGAAAATTAGAGACTCGTGATGTAGATGTGTATCTGCTTCCCCATAAGGCCTTTCTGGAGGTTCGCGGAAAAATACGGTCTATCGCAGGTGCAAACCATGCAGCCAATGCGCAGATTACGCTCCAAAATAACGGATGGTCGTTATTCAAGTTGGCACAATACCAACTGAACAATCAAACCGTCGAAAATATCAATGGATACCTACCTTCGTCTTTCACCATCCGAAACTTGTTAATGTACAGCGATGACTACATGAGCTCGTGTGGTGGTTCAGAGATACCAACGCAAGAGGTATGATTGGCAATGAATTTCGTACAGGTGTGGTTCTGCTGTTGTTGGTGCGCCAACAGATACAGAAGCCGCCAACGCTATCCTCTACAGGTCTCTCAGTATAGCATCAGAGAGATACACTATAGCTGATATAGCTGCTGACGCCAGAAGGTCAGCTACAGTGGCAGGTGCCCTTCTCTCCCTGTTAACACAACTGCGTACTAGTGACTACAACGTGGGAGTTGCTGCTCAACGCGCTCTGATAGTGGATGTGAGATCTGTGTGTTTCTTCCTCTCAGCAGCATCTTTGTGTATATAGAGATATCCTCACCATATTCCGAGGATTCAAACATACACTGGTGTTGGAAAGAGACTCCCGAGCTCAATACATGCACCGAGCAGCATCAGCAGTGGATGGTCAATTTAACATGACGTGATTGTCGCTGTGGATGCCCAAATTCACACCCTGCACCACACACATGCTCGAACTGAAAACAACGTTAGCTCGATTCACTAAAAATCTATACTTCGAACAACACCGCATCAACATGCAAACAATTCACTGCGGCTCAAACGACTACCTCCTGAAGAGTCTCCGCCAACCCAGGTAGTGAACTTCGGGAGCAGTGTAATGCTGTTCAAACACAAACTCAAAACAAGCACATCTTCAAACATATCAGTCTGTCTCGCATTCTCGTCCGCATCAACTCCAGGCAATACCCCGAAAGAGAACTCGAACGCAACTTCGATGATGCTACCCGAAAATATTCTCGTGCGTACATGTTGCTGATGGAGGCCATACAGAAGTATCAAGACGTGGACATGGGAACGCAAATCACCATGGACGATTACTCTAAGCTGTTTCTCATCTTCCACTTCGATGTCTCCAACCTACCGAGCGTCTCAATGACTCTCCTGCTGACATCGAAATCCGATGGACAGTAGCTCCAGGTGCAGATTACCTTTGCTACTCTCTGGTGACCTCAAACCTGTTCATGACGTTGGATGTTCTCAATGGAAAAATGAATGTCTTTATATAGGCAACTCTGTTTGTCAGACAACGAATTTATCCAAACATGCCCAGAAAAAAGATACCTCAGCGACGACGACGTGATGGAGGCTCCATTGTCACTGCCATCATTCCCTTTGTCAAAACCACGCTTCACAAGTTATTCGCAAATGTCCTAGTCCCGTTATGAATGGTTCCAGCTGTGGAAGCCATCACCGTAGCTATTCAAAAGGCCATCACGGGAAACAGGCGAACCATCGTCACCTCATCAACTGGCTATCGAAATACCAAACCAAAAAGACGGAGGATATAATAGCATGTCGTACATTCCAGTTGACGTCACGCTGTCTCCACAGTAGAAAAAAGTATCGTTGTGGCGGCCACTTATAAAAGGCCTATCTCTGTCCGACTCGAAGTCTCAGCACTTATCGGGCCTGACAGACTCATGTTGACCCAACGTCAGGTCAACGGCATTGCTACATAAAGCAGTTTGAAAAGGTATCGTCATAAACTTATCAGCGTCGCAGCTGTCCAAGCAAGAAGTATTTATCGGTCATCTCCTCGCTGGAATCGCTGAAACCTTACTGCCTGGATTGCTTGATATCGGTCGAGGACTCCAATTGTCAGGAACCTCGTGTGGCAAGGGAATTTTCAACATGAGGAAAAAAAGGTTTGAAGCAACTTTGATCTCGAGAACCTCTTGGCGACTCCTAACTTCCGAGGCGTCCATTCCAAGGATTAACTTCCTGAACATGTCCACGTCGACGAGACCTGCGTTGTTAATGTTCAAAATTATCACGATGGATCTGGTACTCACTCGTTCGCCATCGCTAAAGATCCTCAAGTGAGCCAGAACCGACCTTTCCAGGGACATGTCAGCCAGAACCCCTATGTAAAAAGCATAGGTTAGCCCGAACCCCCATTTTCCTACTATATTCGACTCTCCAACAGTAAAAGTTGTGACTCGTCAAACAACTGTTGGGTGGTGACTACATGCAGGCAAAATGAACACAGGCACTGTTGGCTTATTATATTGGTAAAGCAAATGGAAATATTTTTTTATCCACACGGAATGGTGCTGCGCCTCGGAACCAACCATATCTCTCAGCAAAATCAAATCAATCTCAGTCCGCCCGCGTTAATCTTTCAGTAGTACATGTGAGGATAGTTGTTTTGCATAAAAGCCGCTGTTCCAAGCCAACACATTAACGACAATACGGGGATTTACTTTTCCAAACATTTTGTGTCTGACCTTAGAAATATGTACATGAAATTCGTGTAACCAAACTTGAGTTCGCTCAGTTACTGTTGGTATTTTCGTGCCTGATCCATATTATAGCGTCTTGATGTAACGCGGATAAGAGCAACCATTCGAAACACCGACTGTCGTCGCTTTGAACGTTTATCACTAACTGCGACGGAACATAGACTGGCATTGTAATAATACTCGACATACAGAATGGTTTGTGCCGGGGAATATGGAGTCCACCTTTCACGCATCTGGTGAAAGTCCATTCTGAACCTGCGTTGGTATTTTTGTTCGCAATTTCTCGAGGATCATTGTAAGCGCTTTGTCGATTTCAGCATTGATGCCACCAGCATCTTCTCGGTTCAATAATTTACGGGAACTGATGTGACGCCACGAGCTTGCGATTTTTAACACATCGTTGTCTAGTGAATCTAGTATTTATGTGGGGTGAAACAGCATAATCAAATGCTCAGTGTGAACAATGTCTACCACAACTTTATAGGTGCCCGCGTACCGCAGCGTTGATATGATCGACGGAAGCATGATTGTAATAAACTTTGTAGCGTCCTTGCCTGGTATATACGTAGGTGGCATTATTACACGGCAATCTTTAAAATCACCGACGCACGTATGTAATTGACCGGGAATTTGAGCCTGTTGGTGAACGGCGGTGGTTCTGTTTATCGGCGACCACCTGACAATACGTACGGTACAGTGAAACCATGCAATAAACATTTAATTTTGTTTAGTATGCTGATGAAGAACCGCAAATTTCTGCCGCCGTATTTTCTGCATCTTCAAAAGACCTCATAAATTACCAGTGCAAGTGAGAGCATGTTTAACTTTTGGACAGAAAACTCTGTTTTAATTATTAAGAAAACCTCAAACATATTCTCATTTCAGCTTCTAAAATAAGAAATTAGACAAACCGTATTCGTCTAGTTCATTTAGTTCATCTCTATATCCTGTTATTTGCCCACCCGTTATGTCCCTCCCCATATGGGGAACCAAGTTCAGTACAAAGTACCATAAAATGCCTTTTTCTCCTCTTTTTAAAAAAAACAAAACAAACAAAATTGACATTCAAATGTCGCCGGTCTTTTGCATTATCATTTCCATTTTCTGATCGTGTTTTGTGACATTTTGGTTCTTTAAAGTTTGGGACGCTGTTAATACAGAAGAGACGCGTGAAGAAAATCAACCCACCACAACAAGAAAAACAACAACTACACGCAGCTTACGTATTCTTTTATTAACGGGGTCTAACAGATATTGGCATGATGATAAAAGTAATAATACAAAGTATCTTTCCAATTTCTTGAATTGCTTTAGTACATAACTTCACAATATTCTCAGCTGAAGACTAGGTTATGGTCTCCAGCTTATAATAAAATAGAACAATAATAAAAAAAACGCGGTATAGTTATCTAGTAAGACTTATGTATTGAAGAAAGCGATTATATTGCAGTGTTATGAATTTTTCTC
>JAECUM010067568.1:0-25347 GCA_016617855.1 Megalonaias nervosa
TATATATATATCCATCTGCCTGATAAACCGATTAAGGTAGGATAATCTTTATTTAAAATTGGTATTATATACAATGTTGAAAATATTACTATGCTATTTACAGACACAATACCATGAAGAGAACAAGCCAATCGTACAGTAAAATTAGGGGCAGTGGTTAAATTTCTAACAAGTTGTAGCAAGATGAATTTGAACATGATATATGTTAAAATAAGTCAAAATGTAAGAGTTCTGTCAGCAAGGATTCCGACAACAACAGGAAGAGAGGTAAAGAAACTAAATTTCACATCACACCTTTTCTTTTGAAATTTTGTATCGCAACTATGGCAAATACACCATAAAATGCTCTCTAGTCCCCTTTTATGACCGTCAGTACGTAAGATTACAAGATTGCCACCATCCCCTACTATCTTCAGGACTTCTTCACATAAAGCAGGTTACTTAAGTGGTTAGAGCATCCGCCTCTGATGCGGGAAGTCGCGGGTTCGAACTCCGGCCGAGTCATGCCAAAGACTTATAAAAATGAAACAAGCAGTGGCCTCAGCATTAAAAGGTTAGTGTTAGGACTGGTAGTTCTGGTGTCAGGATAATTTGACAAGAAGCCCCAGGGCTAGACATCAATAAAACCTTCCACACAGCAGACATCATAGAAAATATTATGAAAATGTTAAAACTACTTTAAAAATACACACACACACACACACACACACACACACACACACACACACACATAAAGCAAAGTGAGTTGAGATGGTCATGACGTGCTCTTTCAGACGCTCTTTGTTTATCATTCTATATCGATTCAAAATGCCTACAGACTGTTTTATATTAAACTTTGCAAGTTTCATATCATAATGAAACACAACGCAGCTTCCTATTATGCTGATCAGGAATGCTGCGAACACCAACTATGGTAACTTTCTCTCTAGCTGATATCTCTTTCTTCTTGATCAATTAATTTATATCAGATGCATTAATTCACGTCTTTAATTTTTTTTTTTTCTGTAAGGTACCTCGTGCCTTTGGAATTGACTAGAATGCAACACGATACAAAATGATTTAAGTAACGTTTCCAAAGGTCACATAGAAAACAAACGCAATAAATATTTAAATTTCAAACTCCAAAAATAAGTGCTACTAGTAAAACTATATATATATATATATATATATATATATATATATATGTATATATATATATATATATATATATATATATGGTATATAAAGTATATATATATATAAAGATAATAGTAAACTCTTTAAGTGATCCCAGGTGGGCGAGTGGTCTAAGGTGCTTGCCTTTTCAGATCCCTCACATGTCTCACCTGGGTCCGCGTGAGTTCTGATCTCAGATTGACCGAAGTGGTTATGGGAAAAGGCTTGTGATTGGCTTTCCGTGGGTCGCTGTTTTTTCCGAGTTCCTTCTCCAACAAAATAATAGCCGCTATGTATAGCCTATCATGTGCTAAAATGGCGTAAAACCCCACAAAACGAATCGTTCCTTATAGTGACATAACAATCGACACACTGTATATTCATTATACTGGTCGCCATGTATAGCCTATCCTAAGATGAAAAATGGCGTCTAACCCTTAGCAACAACAACAACCAGATAAGACAAAATCTTTATCACACCCAGGTTGCAATGCGCAAAATGTGGGGTCAAATATTATCTCGCTTAGCATGCGTGCACATCAGCCATGAACGATATAATGTTTAGAACCAATTTAGCTTAGACTGACAGCAATATACTCAATACTCCAATAGAATGCGAGCAAGTACAGACATGCATAAATGTCTACACATCACAATACATGGATGTTGATACAATTGTGAAAAGAGGAATAAACTGTGATAAATGGAACATAAATGAATCTATTGTAAACTCATTAATTTTAAAGTGATGTACGTATGGTGCTTATATGTTTCTGAAAAAATGGAAAGAATAACTTCCATAAGTAAGTAAAAGATGATTAGAAAATAACGAAAAGTTTGATATAATAATATCATTCGTTTAAAGGAGACCAGAAATCAATGGAAATATAGAATAATAATAAAAGCACAATAGAAGAAAACCTTATCCTGAAGTATCATCTGCAACCGTAATGCCAATATTTAAATACTGGCATATCTTCAAGGAGCTGAATTTCCGTGACCTCGTATGTAAAATTTCCGCACCTATTTGGTTACCTTCGTGATGTGACGTCATAGCAGCGACGACTCCAGCATCCCGACTGGCAGTTGCCAGAGTAAAAGACAATACCATCTTGCGTTGCTTACGGGTGTATAGCACATTAAGAAAAGGCTGTGGACAACATTTTTTTCTTTTCCAAAAGATAAAGACATAAAGAAAGTATGGATACATTACTGCAAGAGAGTCGATTTCAAAGCAACACCATACAGCACTCTGTGCTCATTACATTTCTCAAAGGAATGTTACGAGAGGGATCCTGAAAAAATGGCAGCTCTAGGATACGCAAATCCTACGCCTAGACTAAAAGTTGGCGCTGTTCCAGACATACCGTTGGATATTTTAAATCCTGGGAAAAGTGTTAAACGTGTGAGTTACGAAAATAGGCAGAAGGCCGAGTAAGTGACCACAAAATGCAACAATCAATTCACAGATCTTTTATCTACACCAGCAGTGCTTTAAAAAAATCCGATAGCCCGACACCCGGGTCCCCTCTAATTTTAGTTCGGGTCCATCCTGTATTCAAAGTGAGGGGTCCGTCGGGCTTGTCGAAAAAAATTGTTTGTCTGAGCAAACTTTGATCGCGCTGATGAAATGAGTAAATGTATTTTCAAGATGTTGACATACATGCCTTAACATAGCACAATCTACATCAAATTACCACTGTCCTAGGGGAAATTGAGATCTGATTTTAATCAAATGGAAGCTTTGCTAAAAATAAGATTCTAATCCCCTGACACGGTCTTGTTTTGTAAAAACACAATTTTCAGTAATCTTAAAAGAAAATTTTTAAACTTTTCAACAAAAAAAACCACAAAAAAAACAAACAAACCCTTTCAGTCTATGCCTGTTACATGTAGTATGTATAAACGGTAATCTGTAATGATTGGGACTGATATAAAACTATCCCTTGGGCAGTTTAAATAGCAGCGATTAAAAGAAAAGAGGTCAGGTATAAAATCAAAGTTTCACATTAACTGGCTGACAAAAGAAATTGTGGGGAGGCAACTATTGACCCCACCCCCTTGCCCCAATGTGCGAGCGCCCATGGGACGCGCAATTTCTCCCTGTGATACTGTTACGTATATGTAATTAAATTATTTGTGTGTAAGTTTTAAATTTCTTTTTCTTTTATTTTTGTTTCATTACATTTTATTGTAAGGATAATATTTTACTGGATTTGACATTTTTTCCAGTAAATTTAGTTCAGTTCTTTTGGCTTGTTTAGAACATAAAATGATTGCTACATAATACTTTTAGCTGACCTAGTTCTCGACCTTGGTTCCGATTTGTAAACATTGAGTGAAAATGATTGGTTATTGCCAAGGTCATGTTCAGCCCACGTGTAAGCTCTGTTGGTAGACAAGAATGTTTTCGATAAAAGTGTTTGGGGTTCGATCAGTAAGTCTGCATATGACTCTGATATAAAAGTAAAGGAATTGAAATTAAAATACAAGATGGAATTAGAGTTAAGGAAGCTGGAACTTCATAAAGATAAAGAGGAGAAACAAATACAAATGCAGCTGTAATTGGAAATGGAAAAAGAACAAATGCATTTACAGAAAGAACAAATGCAGTTACAATTGGAGAAAAAAAAGAACAAATGCATTTACAGAAAGAAGAGAAACAATTGCAGTTGCAGTTTGAGAGAGAGAGAGAGAGAGAGAGAGAGAGAGAGAGAGAGAGAGAGAGAGATGCAAATAGAAAAAGAAAAGGATGAAAGGGAATTTCAAATTAAGTTAAAAGAAATATAGCTGGCAAGTGAAAGGCAAATTTCCACTTCACATACAAATTCAAGTTTTGATATTACAAGAAATATCAGGTTAGTGCCCCCTTTTGGAGAAAAAGAAGTAGTCAAATATTTTCCTCGTTTTGAAAAAGTTGCTGAAAATTTGAAATGGTCAAGGGAGCATTGGACTAATTTACTACAATGTGTACTAATTGGTAAAACTTGTGATATTTACCATTCAATGTCAGTTCACCAAAGTGCTGACTATGATGTAGTTAAGGAATGCATTTTAAAGGGATATGAGTTAGTCCCTGTGGCTTATCGGCAAAAATTTAGGAATTATAAAAAGATGCTGCACAAACTTATGCTAAATTCGCAAGAGAAAAAGAGTAGTCACTTGATAGATGGTGCTTAGCCGAGAAAGTTGAACATGATTATGAAAGTCTTAAACTAAACAAGTTGTATTACTTGAAGAAATCAAGAACTGTTTCCATAGAAACATTAAGACTTATCTTGAAGAGCATCAGATCGAAACCTTGGAAAATGCTGCTCGTGCTGCTGATACGTATTTTTTAACTCATAACGTTTCTGTTGTAGGCAAGTCTTTCACTCAGCAGTCTACTGGTAAAAAGGTATTTAAGCCTAATACGACACCTTTTAAAACTCAGTCTGGCACAACTTTAAAAAATCAAGCTTCAGATAAGTTTGATTAAAATCCTTGTCTCTTCCAACCTGTACCTATTGCAAGAAAAATGACACGTCATTTCTAATTGCTTCAAAGTGAAATATAAGCATCTTAATCAAGATAAACCTATCCCAAATGCTCTTATTTCTAAGAGGTCAAGGTCACGGTCATGCATTGAAAGCAATACATTTGTTCGGTCTAATAAACCCTAGACTGATTTTATTATGGAGAATTATGAACCATTCATTTTGAAGGGTTCCATATCACTCTTGAGTGATTTGGCCAATCCTATTCCTATTAAAATTTTAAGGGATACAGGAGGTTCTCAGAGTCTTTTATTATCAGGTACTTTGCCTTTTTCTGAGAAGTCCTGTTCTAATGAGAGTGTTCGCATTCAGGGAGTAGAGTGCGGCTTTGTCAATGTTCCTCTCCATTCTGTAAATTTGTCATCAGACTTAGTTTCAGGACCTGTGACAGTCGGTACCGTGTCTAATTTACCCGTTGAGGGCATTCATTTGTTGCTAGGCAACGACCTAGCTCGAGACAAGGTTGTGTTTAATCCACTTGTAACTGACAAGCCTTCTTTGGATCAGAAAGTTGATCC
Source organism: Megalonaias nervosa (assembly GCA_016617855.1). Classification (NCBI taxonomy): domain Eukaryota; kingdom Metazoa; phylum Mollusca; class Bivalvia; order Unionida; family Unionidae; genus Megalonaias; species Megalonaias nervosa. Next base: position 5,210 of record JAECUM010067568.1, read on the forward strand.
TATTGAAAAAGAATTCCCTGATTTATTCCGAACTTGTGCAGTTACTACAGCTATGGCCAAGAAAGCTCTTGAGAATGATTTTGATAAGGAAAATATTCCTTTAACTGACACATGTATTGGTCTGGCTTTTGATAAGGTCACTTTCACTCCTTGCTTAGATCAATAAAAAGATGTTGATCACAGTGATCCTCTTTTAACTACTCATTCTCTTTTATCTAATCAGGGTGATAAACGACAATCACTTGTCGTCGAACAGGAAAAAGATCCTGAGATCTCCTGTTTTCAGACGGCCATTAGTGAAACTGAAGCCACTGAAGTACCTGTCTCTTATTTCATTAAAAATGGAATTCTTATGATAAAATGGAGACCTCCCGAGGTATCTGCTGGTGACGAGTTTTCAGTGAACTATCAAATTGTAGTTCCAAAATGTTACAGACAGGAAATACTTAGTTTGGCCCATGAAACTTCTCTGGCTGGTCATTTAGGGATTAATAAGACTTATCATAAGATCTTGACTCACTTTTATTGGCCAAAAATCAAAAGTGATGTTTGTAAATACTGTAGATCTTGTCATACTTGTCAAATGGTAGGAAAACCCAATCAAAAGATACCTAAGGCTCATCTGCAACCTATTCCTGCATTTGACGAACCATTTAGCAGAATTATGGTAGATTCTGTTGGTCCCTTACCTAAGACCAAATCAGGCAACCAACATTTGCTGACCATTATGTTTGCGTCAACAAGACTCCCAGAGGCAATTCCTTTGAGGAATATTAAAACCAAAACTAAAGTAAAAGCTTTGATAAAGTTTCTTTTACTCAATTTGGCTTTCCCAAATCTGTCAAATCGGATAAAGGGTCAAATTTTATGTCTGGAATTTTCCAGCTCGTTATGCTTGAATTTGGCACTCAGCAATTCAAGTCAAAAGTGAAACTATGGTTTCACAGAACTTTAACTGAGAGAAGTTTTGAGTCTTGTAATAGAGCTCATTCTCTCTTGCTCATTCTTCAAAATTTCTTCAAATTAGATTTTACGACCCTTACAAAGTAAAGAAGAAAATGAAGGAGTTAAATTACAATAATAGTACTCTGATCTAAATAAATTAATGGAGTGCTAGTATATTGAAAGAGATAGCCAGGTAAATCATGCAATTAATTTAGTTGTACCTGTCCCACTCACTGAGGATTTAAGTGAAGGAATTCAATCAGAATTCGGAAATTACGAAAAATCTGGACCAGAAACTTTTACATTTGCAACAACAGGAAAAGAATGAACTTAAACAGCTATTATTTGAATATGAGCACTTATTTCCAGATGTCCTAGGAGGACAAGCAAAATTTTTCATGACGTTGAAATTGTGAATTCTAAACTTGTTAAACAACACTCATACAGGATGAACCCTCTCAGACAGGAATACTTGAAAAAGGAAATTCAGTATTTGCTGGAGAATGATTTCACAGACCCCAGTAAAAGTGACTTGAGTTCACCATGTATACTTGTTCCGAAACCAGATAAAACTTTCCGTATGTGCACTGATTATAGGAAGGTGAACAGTGTGACAAAAACAGATTCATTTCTATTACCAAGAATCGATGACTGTATTGATAAATTGGAAATGCCAAGAACGTCACCAAATTTGACCTTTTGAAAGGATTTTGGCAAATTCCACTAACGAAAAGGGCAAAGGATATTTCGGCATTTGTGACTCCAGATGGACTCTATCAATATGAAGTAATGCCGTTCGGGATGAAGGGTTCTCCAAGTACCTTTCAACGTTTGATGAATAGGATTACCTCTGGTCTAGATAATTGTGATGCTTACATTGATCATGTCATCATTTACAACGACACCTGGAAAGATCATCTAGCAACAATTCGGAAATTCTTTGACAGACTCACTGATGAAAGTTTGACAATCAATTTATCTAAAAGTGAGTTCTGCCGTGCTTGTGTAACGTTTCTAGGACATATTGTGGGACACGGAGAAATTAAATCTATAGATGCTAAGGTCAAGGCTATCTCTGATTTCCCTGTTCTTGTCAGTAAAAAGCAGCTGATGCGATTTTTAGGTACGGCTTATACTATCGGAAATTTTGTTCCAATTTTTCTAATATTGCTGAACCTCTGACAAACTTGTTGTGTAAGAAAAACAAGTTTCTTTGGACTGAAAAATGTCAGGAGGCTTTTGATACGTTAAAAGCCATACTCAAAAGTGTGCCGGTTTTTACAGCTCCAAATTTCAGTCAGTCTTTTAAACTATCTGTTGATGCAAGTGATATTAGGTTTGGAGCAGTATTGATTCAAGAAGATAGAAATGGTGTTGACCATCCAGTGTACTATTTTTCGAAGAAATTAAATAAGCACCAAAGAAATTACTCAACAATCGAGAAGGAATGTTTGGCTTTAATATTGGCATTACAGCATTTTGAAGTTTACATTAGTCCAGCTCCATATTTTTACAAGAATATAATCTTGACATCAGGCACATCAAGGGAAAAGATAATTTAATTGCAGATGCACTTTCCCGTGTATAGAAATATTATTTCATGTATACTTTGTATAATTCATAAGAGTTCTTCTTATGTAATTTTTTTTACCTCATGTATAATTAACATAGGGTAAAAAGAAAGCTTTATTACATAAATCTTTCTTTTTCTTTATGGGGGAAGCGTTACGTATATGTAATTAAATTATTTGTGTCTTAGTTTAAAATTTCTTTTTACTTTAGTTTTGTGTCATTACATTTTATTGTAAGGATAATATTTTACTGGATTTGACATTTTTTCCAGTAAATTTAGTTCAGTTCTTTTAGCTTGTTTAGAACGTAAAATGATTGCTACATAATATTTTTAGCTGACCTAGTTCTCGACCTTGGTTCTGATTTTGTAAACATTGAGTGAAAATGATTGGTTATTATCAAGGTCATATTCAGCCAACGTGTAAGCTCTGTTGTAAACAGTTTTATTTTTAAATTCATTTCCAGCGTGGGAATTTGATTCTTAAATAAGGCTATTCTAGCCTACATGGAAATTGACTTGTAATGAGTGATCACGTGACCCATCACGCGGGCTTGAAATGACGTTTTAGTTGTGTTTAATACTCATATTTCAGTAAATTTTAGTCGGTCGTATTCTACACCTTTAGAGCTCAAGGTGCTTTCTTTATGTTCATGCCAGTTTGATTAGACGTCTTCTATTTTTTGGATCAATAATTTATACTCTCTGGAAAACATACAAGTGCTCTTCTATATAAACATTCTTGGACAAAGACATTTAGTGGAAATTTATTCTTTAATTCTAAACTGGAACATTATAAATTGTGATTCAACGAGGAACTGTGGACATCAGTACAACCACCTCATCTGACGTCATCGCCTTCCATATTGGAACTTCATCGAGATTCGAACTTATATTTAATTAGAACTTTTTAGTGATAGGACTTATATTTTTCAATTCTAGGATTACATTTTGGATTAGATTCACAAACCGTAAGTCCTATTTCATATTTTTACCTTGTTTTCTAGGGAAATAAATTATTTTGTTAAGTTTACAAAGGTTGTTGACTTCACTCTTTTCTTTTGTTACTTTTGTACGAGCCTACATGTAACAATACGTCCTATTATCCCCCAGGACAAGCCCCTTTTCTCATATTCTGGTCAGCTGTGGTTAAACTGCAAAATAGCTAAAGTTTTGACTTAAGTAACAAGCAATAAAGCTAGTGTAACTAATTAACAGTTAATCCTTATCCTTGTATTTATCTTGTGACAAGGACTGCCCTTGGGACATACTTCAACGAAACCATGTTCGACAGCGTGTGTATGTAAGTACCAGCAATTGATTGGCAAAAAAAACGATGCCCTATTTTGTTATAACTTACGATGCATAGGACTTCATTTTAAGTTCAAATCTGCTGTCACAAGTTAACGTACATGTGGCAACTGTTTTTCCCACGTTTTATGTCCCACCTTATTTCCTTACGTTTTAAGTCTAAAGGCATGTAACACTGTTTACTGAATAAAAAATTTATTCTGAATTAGTTCTTTGGAGACACATATACTGCATGGTATATTTTGTTTTATTCCTTCTTTTAATATTTAATCATCGTAATTAAACTTTACATATACGGTAGAGGAATGTCAGGTGTTAATTGGCAGAGTTTCTTTAGCGGAAATGGAGATGCGATTTTGTTTGCAGAGATAATTACACAGCATTCACAGTGATCATTCATGGGATTTAAGCTAATTCGTGATAATTTTATTTTTTAACTTTTTTTTACTATAGTACTGTTGTAGTGATTTTTTAAAATCTGAAATTTACGTGAATAATGTTTAATCATAACATTCTATTTACTGAAGAAAAAAAAACTGTCGTGTGATATTAATTGTTTCGTCCAGTGCCGGATTTAGACATAGCAAGGCCCTAAGCTATAGGAAGCTGTAGAGGCATTATTTGGTATAAAATAAATTTGAGAGGCCCCTTCACACTGTGGGGCTCTAAGCTGTAGCTTGATTAGCTTATGCCTAAATCCGGCACTGATTTCGTCACTACAATATTCACAAGTGATAAAATAGAATATGACATCTGTGGATTGCAGACGTTATATCTATTTATGTATGGTTTGGGTTTTTTCTGAGAAATGAAAATTGACAGACATAATGTAGTAATCGGGAGTTCTCTGCGAAAAATCGGGAGATATTACGAGATCGGGAGGTAGGTATGGAAATACCCCCAAAATGTGAAGGTTGTTCTCCCGGCATGAGAGTTGACAGGTATGAACTGTCCGGGCTAGTGGAATTTCAGTCAGGGCTTGTGAGTTTATTTAAGTCACCAGTCTGGGGCCTGTGCTAAAAATATTTTCTTTGAGCACTGACCAGTACAGTACCTAAACTATTATACCAGATATATATATTCTAAAATAAACAACACCAACACGTAGAATGTGACCGGTAACGCTTTATTGCTAACTGTAGCCTGCATGTAAAATACACTGTAATTGAATCATAAGAAGGAAGCTTCTTAATGTTTAAATTAATTACTTATGACTTCTGCTTTGCAGAGTTATTTGTGGAGTTTTTTTTGTGAAAAACTAGTGCTTAAGTTACGACCGATGAAAACCGTTCACAATGCCTTTTACACCTCCCCGGTAATGAATATTGTTTCACACACAAGTCAGGCCCGGCCCTAGGATGTGCGGGGCACAAGGCAGCAAGCGATGAGCGCGGGGCCCCAAGCAAAAAAATTTCATTGCGAAGAAGCGCGGGGCCCAAGGCGGTTGCCTCGTTCGTCTTACCCTAGGGCCGGGCCTACCCGTTCTAGTCTCATCGCCCAGAATTCAGTATTGTCTGTCATTGTTTCAGTGTTGGATGTATATTTTCAAGATTTTAGTCCTTAGGTGGTGTGTGTGTGTGTGTGTGTGTGTGTGTGTGTGTGTGTGTGTGTTGGAGGTAGGTAATGAATGTCATTTACATATAATACGATTGAACCTCATCCTTCTTAAATGAATTTATTGCACTGTGGTAAATTTTAAATTTTTACATTGGGCACCATCCCTTAATCCTTATCACATTTTTGCACAGCACACAATGTATAAGTATTTGTTTTAAAATTACATTGCTTTTTTTAAATTCCAAAATATGAAATATGAGCACCTTCTTACTGTTGCTCTTTTCTGCTTTCAGGTCTTAAAACACATTGTTAACACACACTTCAACAGATATAGTTATGAGCATATCTCGGAAGCAGGTTCAACTTTTGAATGTGCGACCCATCTGGTCTCCTTCTTACTCGCCGTGTTTCTGTTTGTATTCGAGGACTGGCTAGTCACGGGACCACGTGATCTGTCGTCTCATCAAAACTCGGAAAAACTCGGCAATTTACGGAATCGTGGTATCTTCGTGCAATATAATCACTACCTGCCTACGATATTTAATTTCTAAACATTACAGTCGAATTAAAATTTGTAGAGAATTACATGCATAAAAGGAAAACTTTTATTTCTGGTCACCTTTAAGAGAGTTTTCTCAAAACGCAATATATCTTTAAACTTTGATACAGTTTTTCTAATAAAGTTGCTTCCTTTATTATCTGAAACAGCTGCATTGCAGGAGATAATGGAATTTGTTCACCCACGCAGATTTTGGTCGTAAAGTTTGCAGTCTTCCCTGTCTAGGCAAATTTTCCCATCTTCCATTCATCACAAGTAAACAATGATTACATATTCGAAATTTTATTATACATGACTTGTCATTTTTGGTGTCTTTTAATACATAATGATCTAATTGGAATTTCGTTGTAAAGAGTCTGTATGTATCGCCTTTTGTCGAGTTACTAATAAATGATTCCCATGTCTGAATAAACTAAACATAGTTAAGAGGAACAAGAGTTCATATCCATATACATATTCGTTATTACAATGAGTATTTTCTCATCCGTTCTTACCATAAACCAACTCTCCTCATGCTATCAAAAGACTAAAAAAAAAAAAATCCACAAATGTAAAAGCACTGCTTTATGCCTTCTATTTAAAAGTAATATTAAGGATTTTTTGTTCAAAAATAATATCAGTTGTGGAGTACGAAAATCTTCATTTGCAACAGATAATAAATTGTTTTCTTCGTCAAAAACCGAACTTATTTGGTTATGAACGGTAAGTAACTTACTAAGCCAATTCAATATATATATATATATATATATATATATATATATATATATATATATATATATATATATATATATACTCTATATATATATATATATATATATATATATCGTTATATTGTACATAAATCATGAACACAAAATTGTTTGATAGAATTAAACCTTCTAAAGCGATAACTACAGTCTATTACACTTAAAACTGTACTTGTACATTTTCCTTTGGGACCTTGGGACCACTCCGGTGGCCTAAATGGTTAGAGCGTCGCATCGGATGCGGGAGGTCGCAGGTTTGTACCAAAGACGTATAAAATGATACTAGCAGCTGCCTCACTTGGCGCTTAGCATTAAGAGTTAGAGTTAGGACTGATCGGTCTGGTGTCAGGATATTGTTATTGGGTGGGACATGATTCTACATTCGGAATAACGGTATTCTCAATACAAAATCTTGACATGATGAGCTTTACAAGTGTGTAACTAACATAATGTTTATATCTTTATTGGACTTAGCTAAGATACCATTTTTTCTATCGAACTTTCTATGCAATCATTTTTTAAAAACAAGTACACAGTCTTTTGAAGTGGTAGTGTTCATTACTTTTTGTTCTAAAAAGTCGAAATTTAGTTGAGTGGGGGCAGATGACCGCAGTCATTGTCAGTGTTCATTATAATCCATTTTGAATTGGTCTTATTTCAAAATGTCTTTGATAGTAATCGAAGATAGCTGACGACAAAAATAAAACAACAACACGTGATGTGCATGATCTACGATACTCACATTACTAACCCAAACATTATTGAACTAACCTTTAACAAGGAATACATTTTATTATCGCCTACTATGTTAAGAGGGGCCCCGAGTGGCCGAGTGGTCTAAAGCGGTCACGGATCACTGCCAACTCACCTCTATCTGTGTGGGTTCGAGTCTCGGGCTCGCCCAATGTGGGTATGTGAGAAAGCTTGCCAGAAGCTTCTCGTGGGTCTGTGGTTCTTTCCGGAATTTTCCCGGGTTCTTCCTCCCCCATTTATACCTGGCGTATAATCTATTTTGTGCTGAAAATGGCGTTAAGCAGTACAACAACAACAACAACCATGATAAGGCTGGAACTGATGATCGCTTAAGCTAGGTGCTTAGTTGTACTAATGATCATCTAATATTGCAGGAAACTGATCAATCATTCATTCAGATTTTTATGGAATGTATCCTACTTCTTTGTGCAAAGCATCTCGTATTCAGAAACATTTAACCTAGTCTCTGAAGAAAGAGGAGCAAGGAAATTATGAGTAAAAACCGGGCAAATAGCTACCGACCTCACTGGCGCCAGCAATTAGTTGCTTAATTCAAACTTTGGCCCTCCGACATGTGATCAACAGCGTATTTATATTGCTCTAATGCATGCAAATACATTGTGTTTGCTAAACCTTCGTGAGCCATAAAGTTAAAATTTCTTCAACTTCAAGGTTGTCCGACAATTGCCCCAGAATTCATGCAATCTGATTGGAAGTTTACGAATATGCAGAGTCTTTGAAAACTCAAGTCACAATACCCATTGAGTGTCAGTTAGACGTTCTGTGGGTAAAAGAAAAAAACAACAACGCGTAATCAAATAATACGTCATCATCATCGTCGTCGTTATAGTCATCATCATCACCATTATTATTATTATTATTATTATTATTATTATTATATCTTATAGCTTGTTGTAAATGTAAGAATAAAAGCAGACGACAATTACAAGAATTTATGAGGTGAATCAGAATGTGCGAGACGGAAATGAATAGAAAGTGTTGTTACGTATATGTAATTAAATTGTTTGTGTGTTAGTTTTGAAATTCTTTATTATTTTATTTTTGTTTCATTACATTTTATTGTAATGAATATTTTCATCGGATTCGAAATTCTTTTTCAGTAATTCGATATTTTCTTTTAGTTAATGTTGTTTATTTAAGATGTAAAACGTGTTACATGAGAATTATTTTTAGTTAACCTAGTTCGTCTTGGGCTGGCAAGAACGTAAACAGGCAGTTAAAATGATTGGTCAGTATCAGGGCCATACTTTGATTGCGTGATCACTATGTGTAAACAACGTTTCTTTATTATTGGTTCTTAAGTGGAGCTACACTGGCGTACGTGATAGATTTCTTGTAGTAAGAGACCACATGACATATCTCGCGAGACTTGAAATGATTTTTTTGGGGTTTAAATACGCATCCTTAATATTCTTCTGGCAGAGTCGTTTTAGCATCTTGAAGGAACAAGGTGTTATTCTTATTTGTTGCCAGATTGTTTGTTTTTCATCTGATTTTTTGATTTAATAACTTATTCTCCTGGAAACTCAACAAGTTGACTTTCTTATAAAACATTCTGAAAGATATTCATGGAAATTTATTTTGGAATTATTTGGAAACAAAAACTGTGATTCAGTTGAGGAATTGTTGATATTCGTACATGGGCCACATCTGACGTCATCGCCTTCCATATTTGTACGTCGTCGAGATTCGAACCTAGATTCTAATAGAACTATTTAGTGATAGGACTTGTATTTTTCATTCTTAGGATTAAATTTTGGATTATATTCACAAACCGTAAGTCCTATTTACCAATTTTTACATTGTTTTCTAGGGAAATAAATTATTTTGTTAGAATATACAAAGCTTGTTGACTTCACTCTTTTCTTCTGTTACATTTGTACGAGCCTACACGTAACAGTGTATTAAAATTAATTAAAGATATACTTTTTTATGTATAACATTGGTTTGGACGCAAATTTATTTTCTTTAAAATTCAGTGAGATGCTTTCTTGAATTATACGTTAGACATCTCAGACATGTTTATCACCCAATTTCTACTATACAGACAAATTTACACGGTACTTGTGTTCAGGTTGTTAAATTGTAACAATATGCATAACAATGCAGATGTGATTTTAGTTGCATCTGATGCAGACAAAATTCTGTGCTATTCAAATGGTGACGTGGAAAGAAAATTAAGCGTGATTTGAACATGAAAATTTCATATGAAGTAAAATTATACAAGAGTCTACGACGATTTAATGATGTGCAAAAATTTTATGAGTAGCAATCCATATGATAGGTGATCATAACGGACATGTAACGTGACCAAGCCCATACCTATTACAGGCTAAATCATTATTCCTACGCTTCCAATCATTTTATAATATTCATATTCCTCCATTTCAGCAGTATGTAATCACTGACATTAACAATATATTTTTAGTGTATTGGATCTAAAATCCACCCAACCCATTATACTAGGGCTGTAGAGAATCATGTTTTTATATTGTTGAACAAAATTCATTCTCAATACAAAATGCCAATCCCATATGTCTAAGCCAAGAAATATCTCTACATTTACGAAATTTGAAACGAAAATGTAATCATTTGCATTGTAATGTCTTTAGGGCATTCCGCTCTTCAAGATAAAGAACTATCAGGCATGTATCAATATAGATCGGACACTGAGCTCAGAACAATTGATTCCAGAGACTGTTTTGTAATTAATTTTAAATATCCAGCATACGTTATAAAAGGCGTGCCATGCAATTTTAGAACTGCAATTGCAGGATTACAACTACTTTTTGTCAATTGGCACCGCAGCCTTTCATTTCTTTCTAAATTGCACTATAAAAAGGAACAATTAGTTTTCCCAGTCACAATTCACAGCATGAATAAGATTACAAAGACGTTGTAATTATTAAAATGTTCATATTGCGATGGAGCTAAGTGCTCGAGAAGGATGAACGATTAGGACTTATATCAATATCTGGCGGATACGGAGATATATACCAGTAGCTCAGCAGTCCAATATCTCTGTGATAATTTCTCTCAAACCCTACTAAGGGATTAACTGTGCGCTTGCGATGACTGTACAAATGACACATGATATCTGGTAATTTGGCATTGATTTTTCCAATATTCTGGTTTCATTTTTGACCCATAACTAAATATTGTAATAACAGTTTTGCCATCACCGATTGGAATTCCTTGATATGATAGTTTCCTTGCATAGAAAGAAATAAACTGATTTTATGAGAAAGAGTTGAAATCTATGATGCAAAGTCCTTTAATACCACTTGATTTGCAGCACGGTCAGATCACCTACAGTGTATTAAAGCTTATAGTCCAAATGGTGATGGTAACAGAAATGTGTTGAAATTAAGGAGGATATTGGTCAACTTAGCTGGGTTTATTTTTCCATTTGAGGGAGAGGAACAAACATAATACGGCCGTCACTCCTATCTGCCGGTAGGGTGAATGTACACTTGGACTTGTAGACTGGTTTCACGTATCAGCTGGATTTGCTTATGACGATAGTCTGTCTTCTTTCTGTCTTTGTTGTTTCTTTCATATATATATATACTATATATATATATATATATATATATATATATATATATATATATATATATATATATATATATAATATTGATATGTGTGTGTGTGTGTGTGTGTGTGTGTGTGTGTGTGTGTGTGTGTGTGTGTGTGTGTGTGTGTGTGTGTGTGTGTGTAGAGGTTTTATTTACTTAACTCAGTAAATGTCATATGCCCAAATTTTGGATCCAACAAAAATGGGACAAACATTCCTTTATACGCTATAAACGGTATAAACATATAACGGGTTTTTAAAATCTCTCTCACGTAAGGAATCTTGTTCAACTAGTCTAACAGCGGTTCCCAACCTTTTTGGCTATGATTTTTTCCGAGTCTAGCGACCCCGTTATAATATTTTGATAAGTTTTGCCGCCCTCAAAAAATAATCTTGGCGATCCGTTGCGGCTCTCCAGAACATCCTCACGACCCTGATTTTGATTGCGACCCGGGTGTTTGGAAGCACTGAAATAGAGTTTAGGAATAATCAATCAATTTTGTGTCGTGATAGTAATTTGCCTGATGCTCAGTCCGCCATACTCCGATTATTATTGATAATGTTTATTCTAGTGCTCAAACGGTGGGTGTTGTTTTATAATTTTTGAGCTTTTGTCATGGAGGGGGGACTTAAAACTCAAATTTGTTCTCATTTTTCATTGAATATTTACCTTTTTATTTCTTCTACAAAATATTCCTATTATTAACCCTGTTTTGCCAGTAGGGAATAAACCAGTTTGTACTGGATATGTTCGAACATGGTTTGGGTACAAATGTATACCTTTAAATGGATAAGAATTTACATCTAAGTTTAGAATTTAAAAGCTAAAACCTGGTAATTTACATGCCATTTTTAAAATTAAACTACTAAGTATTGTACTAAAAATACCGACTTTAAATACCTGCTGTTTAAGTGAATTAACTCACCAATATCAAATCAAAACAATAAAAAAGAAAACAGTTACTTTAGATTGGCAAAACTACTATCAAATATTTAGAAGAGGTTACATTTCATAATACAAAAAGAAATTTTAAATATGATTCATCATAGCCCTTGAGGAAAGATATATATCCACACGAATATTTAAGGAAACTGATATACCAGATTATGTATCATGTTATAGTACGTTAAGAGGCGAGAATATAACTCAAGAAGACTAGTCTTATCTTCATAATAGTTTGGACTATTTTAAATGTAAGAGCCTTAAAGATTTAAATGTCTTATACGTTGTAAAATATAATTTATTACCGCCCGATATATTTAAAGAATTTAGAAATCTGCTATTCTAAATTAAGATTAAATAAGCATAAATTAATTGTTTTTGCTCCCTATAGAATTACGCTTATGTTACCACGTGACTGACAGAACATGGCCATTTTGTATGCTGAGCTGAGCCTCTATGATGATGTATATGTGCGCTTTCACCAAACGGCAGCCTGGGCTCTTGTTTCATTATGCAGTGTTACACTTTCACTGGCGTTTTCCATGCGCCTTTCTGACCCGTGGAGCACGTGGTCTGCCGTTGACCTCGTGTCCATGACAAAGGCAAGGTTTTGGTAGAATGCACCAACATCGACATCAATCTCTGGCAGCTCCGCATCCATGATAGATTCCCTGGCCATTATTTTTAACGCATCTCCTACTGATGATGTCGCATATGCCCTTTTGCATAGACCTGGTTTGAGACGCTCTCAGTCGTTACCGACACATTTTTGATAAGGGGTTTCTAAAAACGTTCAGCTTCGCAGCAAATGCAGCGGTTTGCGTACGATCCTCGAAGAGTATAACTATTGTCTTCATGTTTTCGCTGGCGAGTTTTGTTTAATGTTCCAGGTGGTGTCGAATTTGTTTAGTACCGCCCTGAGGTGTCGCAGCACCCTGGTGAACTAGATAACCACTTTCCCCGTGTATTGCTCTCTAAGCATGCGTGCGAGATTTGCATGGGTCAAGACGTCGAACTCCAACGAGATATAGCTGATGGTGTAGCTAGCCTTGTCGTTAGCTGCATTATTACCAAAAGTGCTGCGGATCACCATATCAAAGCTGTTAAAGGTCAGCTCTTTTGTGAGACCGTCTAAAAGAACAAACTGATAGTATGGAATGTAGTCATTTAGTAGCTCTAAGTCGAGCGACACGAAGAAGCTTTTCCCAAACGGGCAGCTATAGACACGTCGGAATCTATGGCGACAATTGTATTGCTCTTGAGCTTGACCCTTATCTTCTTGACGGAGGCGCAGATTAGATTGGTCTCCTGCTCGACCTACTGGGTCGCTTCCCAAAGCAATTGAGAATGTCAGTCTGATGTTGCCAGGCGCAGTAACATCGATGCTACTGAGGTTGGGAAATCTGACTGTAAGCATCTGGTTATGGTCTATGGTGCTTGGACTGCTTGTCACAAAAATGGTGCCCCATGCTGCTGTACACGCCTGATGGAGCGAAATGGGTCGAGTTTGTTTCCGTACTGATATATGCTTGCTGTTTTTGCAACTATTGGACGGACTATTGGAATCATGTTCCCTCTCTTCAATAAATGAGCACTACCTGCTGCTATTCTACCATGGCTGAAAGATGCATTGGCTTGGAAAAGTTTGGTCCTGGGCAAACTGACATACCATTGACTGGTCTTGATATGCCAGATGAATAGCAGAAACTTTATTCAGACGATACTGGAATCTGCGACAGAGTATTGAGGAAACTCGCAAAACGTGCCCCTGGTGACATCGCCAGGAAATACAAACCCACGGTGGAAGAATATCTTCTCCAGTTAAAGCTGATACGCCCTGTTTCACATTGGAATCTAACAAGGATGCAAAGCAGACATAACATGAACACCGGGGCAACCCGGAGCAACCTAAGCCAACCCGCGAGCCGCAAATGGATAGCTAAACGGCCAGAACAAAACCCTGGAGTTGAGATTGGGGCTGGGGTTGCGATTGTTATTTGACGAAGCGAATTTGGAAAAGTCGTTTCCGGCAATAACCTTACCTTAACACCTTCCATCACAAGTTCACCAAACAAGATCCGCGTGATCTTCAAGAAATATTTATTGTTGCTTTAGAGTGATAGGTCAAAACAAACATAATCACAAGTCTGCGAATAGAGGACTCGCTGGTTGCGATGTTTGGCGCGCGTGTTGACAATGGTTTTGTAGACAGTCCAACTTTGGATCCAAAGATATTAAGAGAAAGGCATATTCTTACCCTACGTTTCAGTCCTGCTAGTATATAAAAATGACAGGTTAAAGGAGCGTGTTTGTGTGGCAGTTATGATTCCCAACACTAGAACAAATAAAGTTCCATGTCGGGCTCGTCACAGAGGAATTATATTGTCGCTATACCCAAAACTGAAAGATCCACACAACTTTTGCCTTGACAAATATACGATGCTGCAACTACTTTAAGGGCTAAGGCTGAACACAGCAGCAAGCCCTCTACAAAGAGTAGAGGCGTGCGGTAAATATATTTAATGGCGTTGACACCAGATTTACGCCTTTGTCTGTTGGCACTTTCATAGAGGAGACTGGCGTATTATCAACAATATTTGCAACTCTCATTCTGGTTGCCCTTGAAATCACAGTTTTGTGATACAGGCTGCTTTCCATGGCAAGAATTTTCTTTAAGATTTAGCTCTCCATGAAGATCGAAAAGGCCAACAACAAAATAAACACGACAAAATCCGCTTCCTCGCCAGCAGTGAAAACAATACAATAAGAGGTAGCAAAGTATCCAAAATATATTATAATTATCATATTATTACAAATAAAGATAAACCTTTAATTAGAATCGAAGTTATTCAATGAAAACATAATGAAATATCAATCAGCAATTGCCTCAGTTGGTCGTTGATATCGCCAGAAGGTTCTGTTACTAAATAGTTTACAAGCCTTAGTTTGTTGTTCAATAGTAACAATTACATTCAAACATTCTGCATAGACTCATTTTCGTTGAATCATTAAATGTTATTTTTTTATTTCTGACTTAGTTATCTCCCTTGTATCTTCTTTGTTATATGAATGGGTTTAAAACTAAAACATTCAGTGCAGATAAGAAACCAACAAATATTTTTTTTAATCACCATTACGTTCTTCTTTACATAGTCCCTGATATTGTTTTGCTTTATTTGCGGAGTTTTGTATATATTATATTTTGGACAGTCATTTGTATAAAGACAGAAGAGCATTGGAATCGTTGAGGGTTTCCTTTAAATAAAAAGCTCTAAAACGGTAAATCTAAGATATAGGGGATGATTCGTAGAAACCTTTTGTACAGACCTACTGTCAACTCTTGGGGACTTCGAGATTTTGAAAACTGTAAGGATGTTTTTGATTATATTAGAAGAAAAAAGCGTCATATATATTGCTTACAGGATGTGCATTCACAGAGAATGAAACTTCATATATTAGGGCGCAATGAAGTTATGGATCTATTGCAAATTGTTACAGGTCGGACTCAAGAGGACTTTGTATTCTATTCAAAACAACTTTGAATGCGATATAAAAGAATGTAAGAAAGACCCTAATTGTAACCTGATTGCATTAGATGTTAAAATCGGTTAAAGGAACTTTTCTTCAATTACTGTATATGAGCCAAACAATGTCCAGCATTGTAGAGCAATATAAATGGCATTATATATTAAGTGTGGGGACTTTAACTTGGTTCAAGATCCAGAATTAGATTCATATTATTATAAAAATGTAAGTAACCCTAATGCTAGGAATGCATTATTAAATATTCAAGAAACTTTTAGTCTTGTTCATCCATTTAGAGCATTAAATCCAGGATTAAAAAAAGATATACGTGTAAAAGAAAAAGTCCTTTAAAACAAGCAAGATTAGATTTCTTTTCTGTATCTGAATCTTGTATATCAAGCGTAGGAAAACAGATGAATGTACCAAGTTATAGGGCTGACCATCCCATGATAATATTGTTTTTGAATTCAAATAACTTCCTAAGAGGTAAAGGTTTGTGGACATTTAATAACAGTTTATTGGTTGATATAAAATATGTTGATGAAATCAAAAATTGTATGAATAGAATAAAACTACAATATGCTTCAAATGAGTATAGGGGAAATACTGCCAATGTATCAAATTCAGATCTGTGTGTGTGTGTGTGTGTGTGTGTGTGTGTGTGTGTGTGTGTGTGTGATTTGGATTTTTAACGTAATTTTAACAATGTTTCAGTCATATTGCTACGATGTCTGCAGTGTTTCAGTTTATAGTGATGTCTAGCTCTGGGGCATCATGTCGCGGACATGTAACATGATGTCCTACCCAGTAACATTATCCTGACATCAAGCCGACCAGTCCTAACACTAACCTCTTAATGCTGAGCGCCTAGCGAGGCAGCTAATAGTACCATTTTAAAAGTCTTTGGTATGACTCGGCTTGGGTTCGAACCCGCGTACTCCCACATCCGAGGCGGACGCTCAAACCAATAGGCCACCGGAGCGGTCTGGAACTTAGATCTAAGATTTACAATATCAGATTCATTATTTGTAGATACATTGTATGCTTAATGTAAACAGAAATGTAAATTAAAAAAGAAAACAAACTTGTACAACAATTGCAATCCATAGAGAATGGCTCCATGGGTATTCATAATTTATAAATATTGGAGTCTAAGAAAAAAGAGCTTGAAAGTATAAAAAAATGACAAGCTTCAGGGAAGTAAGCTTAGAATGCGAAGTTACCCAAACAGAGGCACTTGACTTTTTTTAAATTATGAAAAGTAGCAATATTTTAAAAGTCGTTTGGATTGATATTGGGGAATTTGTAGTTAGGATAATTATTGAAGCACATGAAACTGGATTATTCTCAAATGTTTTGAGACAAGGCGTTATAACTTGCATACCCAAGGAGGATAAACTAAAACAGTACTTGAGGAACTGGTGCCCAAACAATATCTGACGATCAAATTGGTTCTGTAAAAGGAAGAGATATTGGCGAAAATACAAGGATCGTATATGATATAATGAAAATTACAGAAGAGTTACAAATTCCTGGTACACTATTATTAATTGATTTTGAAAAAGCTTTTGATTCCAGTTCAAGAAAATTTATTCATAATGTTCTAACATTTTGTATTCTTGGAATAAGTATAAGGCACTGGACTAAAACGTATTGTTGCAATATCTCATCATCAATTTCATAAAATGGCTTTTTTTCAGAGTTTTTCAAAATTTTCAGGTGATATAAAACAGAGTGATCCAATTTCCCCATATATCTTCTTATTACGTGCAGAAAATTTCTCTACACTATTAAAGAATAATAAATACGTACAAGGTATCAAGCTACAGGAAACATAGTAGATACTGTCACAGTTTTCAGATGAAAATTTTAATTCTTGATGGCTCTTTTGAATTTCTGAAATCCTCTATTGAAGTATTAAACTTATTTGCAGGGATTTCATGACTGAAACTTAGCATTGCCAAAACAAGAGCGGTTTGGAAAGGAAGCAGGAAGTACAGTGCAGAAACATTTCATCACATGTTAAAATTACAGTGGGTGACTGAATTTAAATCAATGGGCATGAAATGTTCGGTTTAATTGGCTAGCATGGCAAAGGTGAATTTCGAAAATAAAATAGAAAGTGATTAAAATTGTTTAAAACATTGAGAAACTTATTAGTAAAATATAGGTTCTGGAAATATTAATTATTCCAAAACTTAATTATTTATTCATCTCGTTACTAAACCCTCTGTAAAAGTTTGTCCGGGAATTAAATGAATTATTTTTCAACTTTATATGGAAGTCAAAAATGGAAAAAAATAAAAGAGAGGTTCTGCATCAAACTCTTTCTAATGGTGGATTCGCACTGACGGACACTGATAAATTTATATTAGCTTTAAAAATAACATGGATTCATAGAATTCTTCTATCTAATAGAAAATTCGTCAATTTGTTTTATTATGAAATATGTGAGGTTAAGTACATGTTCTTATTAGGAGACGAAAATGTAATGACACTGTCCCAAAAGACAAAAAATTCATTTTTGCATAACATTTTTTCATTGGCTTGGAAACTGTTAAGAGAGAAAAATATAACCCGGACGGGAGAAGATCTTATGAAAGCAAATTTATGGGTAAAATCACTTATAACGGTGAACGAGGTACCAGTTTGCTATAAGAAATGGTTTGAACACAGTGTAATTTATACTTGTGGGATGCCTACAGAAATGGATAGTGTAATTTATATTTGTGGGATGCTTACAGAAATGGATAGTGTAATTTATATTTGTGGGATGCTTACGGAAATGGATAGTGTAATTTATATTTGTGGGATGCTTACGGAAATGAATAGTGTAATTTATATTTGTGGGATGCTTACGGAAATGGATAGTGTAATTTATATTTGTGAGATGGATAGTGTAATTTATATTTGTGGGATGCTTACGGAAATGGACAGCGTAATTTATACTTGTGGGATGCTTACGGAAATGGGCAGTCTAATTTATATTTGTGGGATGCTTACGGAAATGGATAGTGTAATTTATATTTGTGGGATGCTTACGGAAATGGATAGTGTAATTTATATTTGTGGGATCCTTACGGAAATGGATAGTGTAATTTATATTTGTGGGATGCTTACGGAAATGGATAGTGTAATTTATATTTGTAGGATGCTTACGGAAATGGATAGTGTAATTTATATTTGTGAGATGCTTACAGATCAGGGGACTATTATGGATTTGATAGTTTTAAAGCCAAATATGGTCTCAACATTAATTTCCTTATTTTTCAAGGTACAGTTCAATGTGTTAAATTCTTAAGCAAATAGTTGCAGTTAGACCGGTTAGAACATTTATCCCTTTCCATTTGGAAATTGTCTTTCATAATAATCAAGCGTGTAAAGATATTTACAAAGCGCTCTTGAAATCGAATGTTAAACCAACCATTGCAAAGAAATGGAATAAAACTTTTAATTTGAACATGGAAGTGTGGCCTAAAATGTTTACTTAAGTATTTAAAATAACATGAAATTAAAAATTACAATGGTTTCAATTTCGTGTTACTCAAATATTTTACCAATGAATTCATTTTTAAATATAATTGTCTGATACAGATAAATGTTATTTGTTGTAAAAATTTAACAGAAACAATACTGTTTGTTTTGGGAATGTGATGTGATAAATAAAGTCTGAAAGGAATGAAACATTTATGTTTATATGAGAACAGATGGGGCGATTATTTAACTGGTAACTAGGAAAAAGTGTTATAATTCACACACACGTTTTATAGCATGATGTACATAGTAGTGTGAACCGTGTTTGTAATCTATAATGTCCAGTCATGCATGATGAACTGGTATGATCTGAAAACTCAAACTCTCTCACTCTCTGTTTTCTTTTTAACTTTCATCTTACAGTGACGAAAATCGTTGTTTATAACTACTGTACCAATATGTATTAATTGGATCATCTATCTTTGTTACCTTATGTCAATAAAAAATTAAAAAACAAATGAAGTTTCTCATCTAATTTTACTTTTCGGGGGCCCCAGGTGGGACATTGGTCTGAAGCCCTCACCTTTACAGACCACGCACACATCTCACTTCTGTCCACGCGAGTTCGAGTCTCGGCTCGACCAGCATGGGTATGTGAGAAAGTTTGCCAGTAACTTCCTGTGAGTCAATGATTCTTCCGAGGCCCACCTGGGTTCTTCCTCCACCAAATATACTGGTCGCCATGTATAGCCTATCACGTACTGAAAATGGTGTTAAACCCTACAAAATAAAACAATCTGCTTTTAACGGTAGATACATATCCCTATCAGGTAATTTATATAATCAAACCTTTTTTATCCTTAATGAGGTCAGTCCTGGAGTATAGTAATATTTTACATAATCAAGAACAAAAGACATTTCTAAATTCTTGGAATTTTTAATATGGTATACTTTGCAACATATTAGTTCTGTAGATCTCAAAAGGTTATTACTTTACAAAATCGTTCGAAAGAATCCATTTATTGTTACGTTATATGTCTTCCTCGAGAACATTAATGGGCTATTCTTAAACTGGCGTTTAATATGATGAAGTTCATCGTCTTCTGAATGACTTGATATTATAATCCTAGATGATGAGATGAAATTAAAGGACTCAA
>JAECUM010067569.1:0-13353 GCA_016617855.1 Megalonaias nervosa
TTATGCTTTTTGAGTAACGAAAGTGAGAATGTTATATACGTATAGAAGATGTTTCATATAGAGATTTAGTGGTAATCTTGTTGTTCAAGGAAACAGCTCCCATGAACTGACGGGGACAGTTCGAAGACCGAAGTCCGGAAAAGAGATGAAGCGTTCAGAATAGAAAGAACAAGGAAGATCAACGTATACACTTGAAGGTGGAAAGACATGTGATACACGGAGACAAGACAGACGTGCGATACACGGAGACAAGACAGGAAGCAACGCTAGGTGATGCAAATCAGGCGTGGACATTGTGCTCTTTTCACCACTCGTTATCATGACGAAATAAATCAAAACAGAACACTGCTATTAAATTCTGTTACGTAAAATTGTTTGAATTGAACCTGACACTATTAGTGTTTTTTTGTTATTGATCAAACTTTTATTTTCTTGTCTAAGGGGGCTCGTATTGTATTATTTCTTCTCGATAGTCTTGCTCAGTTCTCTGTTGATGCTCTATCTATCCACTCACACCAAGCAACAAAATCGAGGGAGGTCATCCTCTAGATAACGACAGCCAAATCTAATTAGCCATCCCTCTTTACCAAGAGGGACAACGTTACAATATATATATATATATATATATATATATATATATATATATATATATATATATATATATATATAATTCCGACAAGTTTAATCATGCTAATTAAGCTGAAAATATGTCACAAGATTCTGTTCAAAACGTTTAGTAAATACTAGCTTTAGTTTCAGTCTGCTTACTATACTAACTCTTCCGGCCGTGACTCCCCCCCCCCCTTACAAAAAATGCTGACCCTCTCCCCGCTTCAAAATATCCTGTGGGCACCCATGCTTGCATTAGTACGTAAATTTATTGAAATTAATAATTATTTTTATTAATGCGAAAGATTGACAAGTGATGACTCTTTCCGTACATTATGCTTGCAGCCGGAGAAGGCCAAAATAGTCCACGAGTCAGGATAAAAGTCAATAGAAAAGTGATTTTGTGAACATTATTATCCATGTTCCTTAGTTCAGAAACATAGTGTGCATCGATGGCAAAGTGACACTGTACTAAATGATTTGCGATCGAGTCTTACGTTACAACTCTGTTAACTTTGAATCATTGCCAATTTTGTACGTTTGTTGGCGTAAACTTCTTTATCCCTGTCTTATGTGTGATTGTGAAGTATGACTGTATGAGGGTATAGATGCGTGTCTTTAAACACTCCTACATTGTGTCATAGTGTATTATGTTTACGTGAAAGTGTGTTTCTTTCATCCCCCTTCTCTTACATCATGGCCCCTTCTTGGATGAAAGTATATTTGTGTGTTTTGTAAGTATTATATATGTATAAACACTCCTACCATTTTCATTGGATAGTACTCTGCACAATCATCGCTCAGTATGGGCCTCTGCATTTGGCTATTAACTATCCAATGTTGGATATTAACCCTACCCCGAGCAACTCGGAGTTCAGGTTTGCATGATAAGAGCAACAAATTAGTTCCAAATACGTGGACCCATTACTTTGTTTATTTTCATGACTTATTAAGGTCAGTCGAATGTATCTCTTGATTGTAATTTAAACTAAGCACAATTCTTTGTTAAAAAAAAACATGCAAAATTATGTTTGTGAATCGCAGAATTGCCCACGCTTATTTGGAGCACTTCCCTTGTCGAATCTTTACTATCAGAGGTGCGTAGTTTTGCACGTTGTTAAGCTCTTTAATGTGGAAGGTAAGTAAAGCAAGTGGCGCATATTGAGGTCAACTCTGGTAATGTTCCCATACAACCCCATTTGAGGTTAACTCTGGTAATGTTCCCATACAACCCCATTTGAGGTTAACCACTTCTAATGTTACCATCTACCCCCAATTTTAAACATATGAACAATTTTAACATACGATTTCACACTGACCCCCAAGAGTAATTTCTCTGTAAACCTATGGGCCCGCACAGGGGCTCGTATCGTTGCTTACAAGTTACCTGTCATATATGTACTATATAATAATTACAAGGGAGGACACTTCTCTCATTTCTCGCGCGACCTATTTAATAATAAACGCCGATATTTCAAGCTACATTTCGCGTAGCGTAATAAATTTGGTACCGCTGTTTAGCTCAGGCATTCGACTTTGTATGCGTATCCGAAGTTTGGCATACTATCATACCTTTAAGGAATGCCAGACCATTTTCCAACGCTAATGATTGACATGGCCATGATCGCGCCCGCTTAATATGCAAGAACAACGCGCTGAATGGAATACTCCCTTTTATTTGGCTAACTGAAAATAAGTTATAAAGAAATGCAGGACGTTGTTTTCTTTTAACCAATGGGAGGACAGTATTCCGTTCAGCGGGATTTCACTTGCATATTAAGCGGGCGCGATCATGGCCATAAATACAGTACTCTCAAATTTGTCCAAATCCAAATATGTATTTGAAATAGGAAGTTTGGCAACACAAATAGTACAACACAGTAGTACGTGGTGTAGATAGATTAATGGGTACGAAGGGGCGTTATTTTTTTCTCTCTTTTTTTCTTTTTTGTTAGGGACACATAACTTCGACCACTGCGCATTGTACATAATGTATCTTGGACGCTCAGTGCGGGACGGCTTCATAGCGTTTAGTGCGTAGTGAATATATGTCAATCAATCTGAAACGGCATGTTTTGAGGAAAACTTAATTTCATCCACTGCTCGCATTATTACGTAAATTTATTGAAATTAATAATTATTTTTATTAATGCGAAAGAATGACAAGTGATGATTCTTTCTGTACATTATGCTCGCAGCCGGAGAAGGCCAAAATATTCCACGAGTCAGGATAAAAGTCAATAGAAAAGTGATTTTTTTGAACATTATTATCCATGTTCCTCAGAAACGTAGTGTTCATCGATGGCAAAGTGACACTGTCACTTTTGCTAAGCCGCAGATATAAAGTCATGAGCAAGCTATAATGTACCTGTCTTGGGAATATTACCGCGGCCATGTGTTTGATGTCTAAAGATTGTCGCGGGGTTAGTGTTGAACTCTTAGGCAAGGTTACCATGAGCAGCCAAAGACCGGAAACTTGAGTCTGCAAAGGCGATATATCGCACAACTTGACAAAGGCTTGCCGTTATCACACCTATATGTTAAAGGTTAGTTCCAGGATCAAATGGAGGCCCGCGTGGTGAGCGAGAGGGACATTGTCCGCTGAATTTGATTGGATCGGTTGATAGTGATATCCAATCGGAATTGAGATAGAGGGTGTTATTACAATTCAGACCCGAATGATGCTTTCCGAACTCGTAAGAGAAAATTTAGTATTCGCCTGGAAGGATTGCAGATCAATAGGATTTACTCCGAGAAAAGAAGCCACTCGTAATTTGGCGACAAAACTTAGAGGTAGATTCTAAGGAAAGGCAAATCTTCGAAAAGGTCAGTAAGTTATTTGCTCGAATTTTGTAGAATATTGCGGCATCATTATTGTAATTATTTGTAGCATGTATACTTAATTACTAGGACCGTTTAGTATGTAGAATTACCTTTGTAGTGTTTTATTTACATGCGTATTTGAGAAAAGGGCTTGAGTCTACGTAGAGGTTTATTAGATGCGAGGCGGAATTATGTGGATTGTTATCTTGTGGTTAGAATTCACTATTAGG
The DNA here is from genome assembly GCA_016617855.1 of Megalonaias nervosa. Lineage (NCBI taxonomy): Eukaryota > Metazoa > Mollusca > Bivalvia > Unionida > Unionidae > Megalonaias > Megalonaias nervosa. Next base: position 3,663 of record JAECUM010067569.1, read on the forward strand.
TTATACTTCGTAGTAAACCAGTCCATTTAATAATGCATTATGTTAGAATTTGCACATGCTTGAATTGTGAATTTAGAAACATGGTTGAAGTATGTAAGATGAGTTACTATGGACATATGCATATATTAGAGCATGGATATTTGAATATATGCGTACTTTGTATTGGTTGTAAGGTAAAGAAATGCATCTGATTATTGTGATTTTGTTTAGTATAACGGGATTAGGGATATGTACTGATGTGACGGAATTTATTGATGTATGTATAAAAAGTGATTGATACCGTATTGTATTATGACGTTCGTTTTACCATACAAGAAATTATGGGTACTCCATTTGAACGAATGCGTAGTAGTAATAGAAAACAAGTTTCTAGCTCCGAGACCACCTACCCCTCCAAAACCATTAATGTTGGTATTTTCTTCAACGCTTTTTCTAGCTCAAAATAATGACTTTCATATGATAAGGCTTTTCTAACATATTTCTAACAAAATATGTTTTGTCGGGGTAGGGGGTCTCGGAGCTAGAAACACTTAATTTCTATTACTACTGTTACAACCATATTTTTTGATAATTATTTTCGTACTTGCTCTCATTGGTAAAATATCTGTTAACATACTGTCAATAATACGAAACTCGCGTATTAAATCGTCCATATCATATTTTAAGCCTCGCAAATAAGATCGTATCTGATCAAGTAATTTTTTTATAAGTGATGCTTGCAGTTTTACAAACAGTCTTTTGGTTTCAAGTCGAGGCTCAATTTTTTTTACATGCTGTTGCAAGAGAAAGACCAACACCAGATATTATTAATAAAAACGGGTTTAATGATGCTCCACTCGAAATTATACCAGAGCCAGTCATTATCAGTGGTAAATATGATATTACTCGAAGTATTTTACTATAATATTTGTAACATTGTTTTACACACCAAAGATTTTTTTAATGATAATATCTGTAATATTGCATTAGTGCGTCAACATCTTGTTTTGGAATTTCTTCTGAAATGTGATTGAAATCGACGATCTGTTTTTTTCATTATACAATATTTGCTTACAATTTTTATATGATAGTAAAAGTTATAACACCAACAATCTAATCAAGAAATTCACGAAACTTATTATTGTTAGGATCAGCTATAAAATCTCTGTACTTGTCATAAACATCAGATGATGTATCATTATACCGTTTATCTGTCAATACCTCATTTTTCTTTAACCAACTATAGGAATCAAACGTGTCATCTACTTCACGTTTATACACATCTGTTTTATTTACCAAATTACCGTATTCTTTTTCTGTTTCATCAATTAAAACTAGTACCAAGCTTATTTGATCCAACGTAAAATTTTTGAGAACAAGCTGTTGTCTGATAATTGCGTATGCGACTATAAAATTTATTAGCATTAATTTTCGGAGTATGTCTCGTTCAATTGTGAGAAGACCAATAGCAGAAGCTACTTTTGACATTACATTTTCGTATGCTTTCTTGAGTATTTTCTCAATTTCATTGTAATAATTTCGTAATGACAATTGTCTAGAGAGCTGGAGCGATGGAAGTGGAACATTGTCTTCTTTACTTATGTCGTAATAAGAATCAATCCTTTCTTCCAACTTTGTTTGTTTGACTTCTTCAAAAAACTTTTCTCGCTCAACATCACTGAAATTATCAATTTCCTTGTCAAAAGTTTTGATTATCTCTGAAGATTTGTTAACAATAATCGGATCGAATTCTGAGTTTTTACATATCATTGGTAAAATTGCGTTTGAGTACACTTTTACAATTAACTCCGTATCCGATGTCATGTTAACGATTTAAACTAGGATTTCTTTGTCGTGGTAGCACATACCAAGATGCTTAAAAATATGTTGTTTTGAAAACCTATTGTACAACTCCTTGCTTCTTTTTATCTTTATTATTTTAGTTTCCGCCAGTTTGTCGAGACGACTATGATTTTCGTTTATTTGTCTTTCTTCCAGTGTTCTTGTACCATAAGTTCGTGCTTTTAATAGATCTGATTGAATTATTGTATCAATATTTTCCTTGTCAAGCTCAAGCAATATTTTTTTAAGCAGGGTTTCAACTTGTTTTTGCCCTTCTAGACAATCATCCGGGTGACAATATCTGCTATAATATCAAAAGTTTTCTACTGTTTGTATTAATTGTGGTCCTCGCATATACATAACGCGAATAAAATTATTCATATCTTCCGACAACTGAGTATTAAATGATTCAATGACAAGACGTTTCATAAGTATGATTTTATTTACCGATCATGTTTCGTCGCTTCCATCATGTGTTTTTAAATCACCTTTATAACTGTCTAAAATATTATCATAAAATTCTTTTGCAACGGGTATAATTGCTGGTTCAGACATTATTTTACACGTTAGATTAAATTTGATCATTGAACGTGTATATTTGAAAAGCTGTCAATCCTGGAAACAGATGTTCAGCAGCGACAACGTAAACTCGAAAATATAAGTACTTGTTAACGGTATTTGCCGTTGGAATTGTAAAGTATTGTGTTGTTGAAATATACGTGTTACCTGTACTATATCATGTTGCCCAGTTGATATAATCGTTTGATCATTCCAATCGCCAATTATAAATTCGACCAACACTAGAGTTTAATCGACCGCGCAAATGAAATTGCCAAATAGCAACTGCAATGGGACATTTAATTTTATTCCAAAATTTTTCAACTTCTCCGTTTGTTGTCCATTTTTGTCTATCAGAGAAAGTATGATGAGGATAATTTTCAGGATAATATGTCGATGCGCTTACCTCAAACCCAACTCGGTTATCAGTTGCCTTAAAAAGTGTTGGAATATATCCAACAGTATTTTTAGTTCGTTTTACAGATATACTGTCAACATACGCTTTATTTGTCAGATCATTAGGGTTAACTGGAACATATGTCGTCGTTATTTTATTACTTCTCATATTTATGTTGCCTGACATTGGTCCACCGGATTGTTTTAAATACGAGGCCAGTGCTCCTCTTAATTGAGCAAAACTAATAACATCAGTATCATCAGCTGGTGGTAAATTTATCGGTAATCTAGTTATTCTTGAGTTATTGTTCATTACAAGGTTACCTGTCATTATATCGTCAGCTTTATTGAGCTTGTTATCGTCAACGGATTTTAGCTGTGTATAACTCACCGCTTGTGTATTATCAACATTTGCTGGTGGATACTTGGTTTCCAACCCAACGATTTTTATACTCGACATATTAATAATACCTGTAACCGTTCCACCGATTTTATCAAGCTTGTTCACATCAACATAATTCAACTGTAAATAACTTACATCTTGTGTATTATCAACATTTGCTGGTGGATATACGGTTTCCAACCCAGTGATTTTTTTGCTTGACATGTTAATATTGCCCGTAACCGATCCACCGGTTTTATCAAGCTTGTTATTATCCACATATTTCAACTGTAAATAACTTACCGCTTGTGTTTGATTTAAGTTTGCTGGCGGATACGCGGTTTCCAAATGTATTAATTTTTTTCCTGACATATCCAAGTTACCACTTAAAGTTCCTCCTGTCAGTGATAGTTTGTTATTGTCGATCGTTTTTAGTTGTGCATAACTAACAGCTTGTGTATCAACAAGATTTATTGGCGGATAATTTGTTTCTAAACCTAGTACTCGTTGATTTGACATGAACAAATTTCCTGTCATTTTATCGCCAGTTTTTTCAAGTAGCCTGATAAATCAATGTTGCCATTTGTTATTGTTGTACCTACAACCGACGAATCTCCTAATGTTGTCCCAAATTTTGTAAAATAGCTCATTATTTGTTTATTGTCTGACAATTTTATATAAACTTAGTTTATAACAATGGCAAAGCCATCGTCAATATTAAATTTTGACACCGAACGGCTGGTTCAACATAAACACAACAATGATCTGCCAGATTGTCATTATCTAGTTGTTGGGAGAACTTAATCGGGGAAAACAAATTTGCTGATGAATTTACTGCTGGGCGATAATTTTAACTACGACAGAGTTTATATTTACACAATTAATCCACAGCAGGATAAATACGAATTATTAAGCGAATATAATAACAAGTTTCGTGATGATCTTGATGCTGGTGAAGATTTTTTTTTAATTATTAGACCACCAGAGGAACTTATTCCAGTTAATCGACTTGACTCAGAGGAGCATAAGATAGTTGTTGTGATGATATTCCACTTAATAATGAAGAGATGAATAAAATAAGATCTTACTTTTCACTGTCACGTAATAAAAAATGTAACTCTGTCTATCTTGCCCTGGGATTTTACAACGTCGATAAATTTATTAGACGAAATACCGGCTGCTTTATATTATTTCCCGGACTCGATAATGTTGACGTCAGAAATATTGCAAACGAGCAATGTGGTGACGTAACAAAAGATAAATTTATTGAACTATATCAAAAGGCAACAGAAAATAAATATAATTTCTTTTTATTCGATAAATTTGCACGTGATCCCAAAAAATGTTCCGCTGCTGCATTAAAATTTATCTAGAGTAAAGTTTTATCAAACCGTTATTGAATAATATGGATAAACGAGCAAAGTACAGAAAATATATAGAAGATCTAAAACAAATTGCTCAATCTCATGCAAAATTTAAGGAAAAGGTTAAAGAAGCACGACATGGACAAGTACTTGCCGCGGAGGAATCAGCTAGAATTTTAAAACCAGTTACTGAGGCTTTACTTGGAAAACAACCTGAAACCTCACCGCCATCAGAAGAAGAGCATAAAAAATTACAGGACAAAGGTTTACCTGGATTAATTAAAGAACAACAAAAAGCCGCTGCTAAAAACGTTATTACAAGATCTGATGAAGAAAAAAGAAGAAAGCTGGCTGAGGCACTTACAGATTATATGGTTGATCCTGACAGAAGTCAAGCTGAGAGAGATCGGTTGATTCATGATCCATTAGCGCTTGAACGAAGATTATTGTAGAGGGTGACGCTTGAGCCAACGTAAAGAAGGTTGGATGAGATGATGGAGATGATGGAGGATATAAAAGAACAACAACAAAAAACATAAAGTGAAAGAGATGAATGTATGAGGGAGTGGCGTGAGGAACAAAAAGCTGAAAGAGAAACTTTCAGAAAAAAGTATGAATTGGATATTCAAGACAGAGAAAGATTCAAAGATGTTCTAAAACATATAAACAACAAAATAAAAGATTACGAGTATAAGTCGTTCAACGAAAAACACAAATTCAAAGATTCAAGGATACGCGATATTTTAAAGAAAGAATACAACGCTGATGAAAAAATTAAAAAGTTGACGGAGATAGCGGAAGAAAATCAGAAATATATCAAAGAAGTAGTGCCAGAAAATGAAAATTACCAAGAAAGTATTGAAAAATACCGACACAGTATTATCGCCGATCTTTACATTAAAGCCATCAATCAAACAAATCAAAACATGTACACTCATCACTCTAATGTTTTGAGCACCAAAGCAAAAGAAATAGATGAAGACCGAATACTGGCCATGCCACTTGTGGCGCATATAGATGACCCTACTGCCAGACAAACCAAATTAAATTGGTTAATTGATAATCCATATGAAATTAGAAAAAGGTTACGGCTAACTGTGGCGGAGAGTCAACAAGATCCAGTTACGGCAAGTGAAACAACATTTGAGCCAGTTATGGCAAGTGAAGCTAGAGAAACAACATTTGAGCCAACTGCAACAGGGGACATTAGTCAACAAGCGGTTGTATCAGATATTGAACAACGAAGAAAAGTTCTTCTAGAGCGAGTGAAAATTAGAATAACATATCAGGAATACGATAATTTTTTAGTAAATAATAATATTAACGTTGATAATATTGAAAATTGGGAAGAAGACAGATACGATGAACTAATTAAAACACTAAGCGCTATTATAAACATAGTTAATCGAGCTTACAATGAAATGAACACAGTTACAAAAGTTGAAGATCTTTATAATTATGAGGACACCCTTAGAAATGGCATTATTGCTTCTGTTTTTAAGCGTGCAATAATAAGTTTTAAAAATAAAACTAATGAAATATATAGCTTTAAAGAATGGCTTCATCATTACGATAAAGATCGCCTTTAAAAAGTTTGAACTGGAGTAAGATTATTTACATCAACAGCCGATATGATCGGCAGCTTAATGCTGATGATATTATCGAAAGAAGCTGGAAATGTTGGTGTTGAAATTGACAATGAAGTAGTTGATATACTTGATCATCTAAGATCGAAAGAATTACTAACATCGGACGAATACGAAATTTTACACCAAGATATGATCGAGGGCGATATAATTATATAATCTAATAAATAAAGATGTCAACAACATTATTACTCGACTCATGCACCGCTGCAAAAGATAGCGGCGCAAATTTTTCTGTGAATTATATTCCGCCAATACAACTGGATCCTGAGAAAAAATATGAAATTGGACTAATTTCCTGCACTGCGTGGAATTCTATGGCTAACGTAAAAACTAATGTTAATGATGAATTTACATTTCAACCGAAATTGTCGCTGTGGATAAGATTTACATTTCCACAAGACGCTTATAATATCACCGATCTAAATAAAACAATAAAAGAGGTTATTGCAAAAAACAACACGGTGGAGGTTGACAACTTTGAGCTGACACCAAATTATAACACATTACGCGCTAGAATAACATTAAAGAATAATATGATGATCGATTTTTCATCGCCAGCAAGCATTGTGTCACTGCTCGGATTTTTTTCCACGACGATACGGATCAAATACAGAACAAACTGTAATGTATGATGGTGATCTGCCAGTAAATATAACTGACGTAAACGCAATATTAATAAATTGCTCTATTGCAACTGGATCTTACTTGGCTAAAGGCAGTAAAGGAAAAACAATATACAGTTTTTCGCCGGACGTTCCGCCGGGTTCACTTATGCAAATTAATCCACGGCAGGTTATTTATTATCCGCTACATATTGAAGATCAAAAAACAGAAATAAATATGCGATTGACGGATCAGTCTGGACGACAACTTGACCTTAATAATGAAGTTGTTACTTATTATCTACAGACCGCTCCGATGGCCTAGTGATTACAGCGTCCGCCTCGGATGCGAGAGGTCGCGGGTTCGAACCCCGGCCGGGTCATACCAAAGACTTTAAAAAATGATACTAACAGCTGCCTCGCTTGGCGCTCACCATTAAGAGGTTAGTATTAGGACTGGTCGGCCTGGTGTCAGGATAATGTGACTGGGTGGGACCTCATGCCACATGTCTGCGGCGTGATGTCCCAGTGCTAGACATCACTATAAAACTGTCACACTGCAGACACCGTAGCGATATGGCTGAAAAATTGTTAAAGCTACGGTAAAAATCTAAATCACACACACACACACACACACACACACACACACACACACACACACACACACACACACACACACACACACACACACACACATACTTATTACCTACACCTACGAGCGCAATAGAGTTTTGTACAACCTCGTTGTATAACATGAAACAAAGAAAAAAAGTTTACAGAAGAAAAATAGTTGGAGGATTTTTAGGAAATATATTTACTAAAATTATTGAAAATGCTCCTGGAATAGCGCATAAAGTTGCTTCAATTTGCACTGGACGCATCAAAAGCCTTTGCGACCGGAGCTGCTTCTGCCGCTGGAACTGCGGTGGGACAAAAAAATAACCGATAAAATAAAAGGCAACATGCCAGAAATAAAACAAGTTAGTGTATATCAGAAATCGCATCAAAGAAGAAACTAAACGCGCAATGATAAGAACAACAAAAAAACTTTTATCGCCAGGAGGAGAGCAAGTTATACAAAAAATTAATATCTAAGGCAACAGCACCAAATTTTATATAATCTAATAAATAAAAATCTCTGTTAAAGATTACCTCGATTTGGCGGAGACCTATGACGTAGATGATACAGTAACAGAATTTGAGTATGTTGAATATCTCGACGAAAATTCTAATGAGCCTAATAAGTTTGGTGTTAGAACATTTAATACACGCGATGAGGATGTATTTCTTTTGCCTGATAAAGCAATGTTGGAAGTTCGTGGTCAGATTATGATAGTAGCTAATCCATCTGCTGCAATTGGAGCTGGAGCAGAAATAGCTCTCATAAACAATGGTTGGAGCTTATTTAAAAGTGCCAGGTATCAGCTAGCTAATCAAACAGTGGAAGATATTTCAAGTCACCTACAAGTTGCAAGTACAATACTAAGTATTATTTCGTTTAGTGACGATTACTCTAGATCGACTGCAACTAACATGATGTGGTTTATGGAGCTGGTGCAGCTCCGCCAGGTGAATTTATTTCAAGAGGAGCATTAGAGCATGGGGCTGATGCAGCTGCAGATGCTGTAATTGTAAGAGATTTTCTTATTGCTAATGCTGTAAATTTTGGTATAGCCCCACCAGCTGCAGGCGCTAACGCAGACGCTACAAGAGTTTCACTTACTGCTGCTTGTAGTAATCTTGGTATAACACCACCAGGAGTAGCTGCGGACGGTGTTGCAATGTTAAATTTGATTAATAACGCAATTATGGTAAGAAATATACCTTACAATGATGGTTATGCTGGAGAAAAGCACTTGCAGCAGGATCACGTCAAATTACAATGATGCTGCCATTAAGTACAATATTTGGATTTTGTCGCGATCACTATAAAGTATTTCGTGGAGTTAAACACACTTATTTTAGATCGGGCAGAACAAAATGATTGTTTACTTCGAGTTGGCGGCGATGATGCACAATTTATTATATAAAAAAAAAAAACTTGCTTTATGGATGCCACAAGTAACATTGTCATTTACAAAAGCAGTAGAATTAAATGATATGCTTCAAAAGTATACGAAGAAAATTTATTTTCAGCAACATAAAATATATCAGACTGCCGTTCCAAATACTACCTACTACACATAGCGCGTCACAACAACGTCAAGCGAACAACTACCACAACAATTATTTGTTGTATTTCAGCGACAAGCGCTACGTGGAGATCAGCAACAAAATAACGCAATATTTGATAACGCTGATGTTAGGAGAATATACGCTAGAATAAATTCCAAGCAGTATCCGGAACGAGCGGTAGAATGCAATTTCGCGGATGATGCTAATAAAACTCTTACTCGACTGTATATGTATTTTATGGACGCAGTGCAGAAATATCAGGACGTTGGAGATGGATCTCAAATATCAGTGAAGAAATTTTGTACAGTTTATCCGATATTTTATTTTCATGTTAGTAAACGCAACGAGCGAGGTGTTGATTCGACAGCTGATATTGAAATTACCTGGACATTAGGTATGGTTTCAGCACATGAGTTGTACGCTTATGCGCTGGTGATCAGCGACAGATTTGTAACAATTGACTCTGTCGGAGGTAAAATGACTATCCCAGCTTGAATATAATATAACTCTCTTGATATATGACAAAATACATCGAAAAAGAAATATTTGACTGACGGTCAAGTTAAAAAATTAGCGGCTGCTATTGCTAAGCAAAAGCCTGTGTCACTAAAAATTAATTCATCGACAACGGGCGGTATTTTAACAAAATTAATGCTAACTAAAACACAGATAAATAAATACGTACGCGGTAAACCGTTTGTTTTAAATCTAAGCGCGTCCCAAATTAATGCGGTGGGAGGCGGT
>JAECUM010067570.1:0-21830 GCA_016617855.1 Megalonaias nervosa
CTTTTCTCAAACTGTTGATTTCGATGGTATTATCGAATTCGGCATACAAGATGACGTTGACCGTCTCGGTGAGAGCTTCTGCAAACTGAAGTTCCACACGCAGTTGACCGGATTTTATCGGGTGGAAATGTCCCTCGTCGCTACCTAGGTCTGGAGTGAAATCAAAAGCCCACAAAGTGTAACCTCCTTCATAATCTTCGTACGAAATACCGTGACTGGTGTTGGTTCCTAGTTGCCCCGTAGCATCGTACAGGGACAAGTACGATCTCAAGTAATTCTTCTGGGCAAAGTTAGGTTCGAAGGGTCTGGTACACAAAGTCTTGCCATCGCGACTGACTTCGATCTTGGACACTCTATAGTGCTTAAACTGGAAAGGATTTTGATCGTGGGCTCCGTTGAGGACTGCATTACTGACGATACCAACGATTAAACGTTTGGGTAACTGTCCTTGGAACAGATGATCTTCGATCTTGGATCGGAGTCCAGCAGCAATGGTGAATGTTTTCACTTCTGCACGTCGTATCGGATACTTGGCGGTCGATCTGCTCAATGTGTGACTGATGTCGTTTCCCGCTTTAGGTAACACTTCTACGCGACGCACGTAAAGTCTGGCTTCTTGGATGATGGTTTTGTACTCGTTGGCATGAGCCATCAAATGGAAAGCGACACTGCTGCGATTGAGTCTCAGGCAAATATCCACTCCGTTCAGCAAATACTTGTCTTGCAACCACATGTCCAAATGCAAACGATCCATCAGTTCTAAACTACGACCTTGCAGGATTTTCCTTCGACGGTGGTTAAAACCCACATTGTGAGGATCGTCATCGGCTGTCAGGGCTGTGTCGTTAAACGTGTCTTCACCTGCGGTGTCAGGTTTCCATACCACGCAAGCATCCAGATGAGTGTTCTTGGCCTCTTTTCCGTACGTCAAGAGATTTTCTAGGTACGCTCGGTAAGGGTAAGTATCCATACTACTGCTGACCAGTTTGTTATTCAAGTACAAATCCACTTCACTGAACAAGGAATGCATGAAATTGTTGACGGGGGCTACTCTGGCATCGCCACCCGGATTGGTGTTGTCGGTTTTGATCACTTTCAGTTTCAGATACAAGTAACTGCTATTCAGATCGATGTAATCTTCGGTTGTCCTTTGATTTCAGACTCGATGGGAGCTGAATCCGTCAAAGAGGAGACGGGATGAAATTCGACCCATTGGGATTCGTGCATCGTCATCATGGTGGGTGGCATGGCAAACAGATCCAGTTCCGACTTGGAACAAGCACAAGACTCTCGGTGCATCATTTTATATTTTTTAATAATCAAAAACGTCTGACTCTGGAACAGTTTTTCTTTTCTTAGTCTTTCTAGCTCGAGAGGTGTGAAGTCCTCTGAAGGGGTGTTTTCGTCGTCTTTTTCTGCCTTGTCCTTGCTGTGGCGTCAGGGAAGCAGGAATGCCTGACTCGGCATTGCCCAGGGCATTTATAGGAGTTTCTCGCCGACCCAAAATGTCTTTACCCGTTTGAAGCAAGACATTTTTGCCTGCTCACAAGAAAGCTTCTTTGGGGTTTTGTTTGTCAATGATGACATTTTGGAGAAATTCTTTGCCGTGCGTCAACGCGGCATCTTTTAAGGCGTGCAATCCCCGTGTCACCATGGAGGAACTTTGGACAGGACGGACAACATGTCCCAATGTTTGGCTAAACGAGGTGGCAGTCCATTCCTTTTTCCTTTTCCTTTTACTTTTTCTTTTCCTTTTTGGACAGAAGAACGACGATGGTGACGGTGTGCACGTCTTGGAGGGGAGATCTTTGAGCGTTGAGCAGCACAAAACACTGATCCCTATCGTTTGCCTCGGGTCTTTTTTATACTGGAATGCGACGCCACTGATTGTCTTTACGTCGTATCAACTTGATGACAGGCAACACACGTCGTGGAGGAGTTCGCAACGGACTAAATCAGGACAGTTCTTGCTTGGACAAATCCAGTAAACTCTGTAACACACCCGTTCTCTCTTGGACTTTGATTTTGGGGGCAGGTACTTTGTGAGCAGCGGCCACTGCCGCTAAAGAGGAAGAGGTGTCACCGCTGGAGGAGAAGTTTTTGGAGACGCTCTCTTGCGGGTAGAAGCTGTTTTCTGTGGACTTTTCTTTTTCTTTTTCTGAGGCTGTGACCTGGTCTTGACACCGTTACTCTTTTTCTTTTTCTTCTGGGTACGTTTGTGTGTGGCTATTTTCTTGGGGACGACTTTGGGAACATTAGGATCCCAATTTAAGAGGGAACGAATGATGACACCTCCTAGAGAACCGCTACCTCCAGGTTTCAAAATGATTTGCTTTTTGGTTTGTGTGTCGATGCGAGGATCGGCTAGCTGCGTCAAGGCGCCTTTGTTTCTTTCAAAAAAAAAACGTTTGGTTTGGTGTGGAATCTGAATGATGCCTTGCAGTAATTGACGTGCTGTCACCGTAAACCATCGTAAGACTTCTTTGAGACTAGCTTCTAAGACACGAGCACGTATTTGTGGATTTTTTTCGTGACTGATACCGTACAAGGCAGGAATCAGTTTGATGGGAAGATGAGACTGAACAGATGTCATGTTGACGATGTGTGAGACAAAGCCAAAGTGACCGAGGTTTTTGTAGATTTTTTTGGTGATTGTTATTAAGTCGACGTGTACACGACAGGCCCTCCGTCTTGGCACCAGTGGTGAAACAGATGGGTACGAAATCGCAAATAATCGGGAGTGGTGGGTTTTAAATCCACGAGTAAATAAGCGTGTGGGGTTTGATTGACATCGTCATAAGCATGAGTCACCCAAGGCGTTTCTAACTGTTTGGCTAAGACTTGTACTTGCGATTTATCTCTAGGGCTTTTAAACAACACCAAGTAATGAGCATTGAGACTGATGGTACGATGGGCTTTACTTTGTTGAAACAAATTTTGGGTGATGTAAATGACACTGGCATTACGATGATGCCCTTTGCGCGTAAACCAGAGTTTAATTTCTTCTTCGTCTTCTCCTAACATGTCGTCAAAAATAACCAAATGAGTTTGACTAGGGTCAGACACGATCCCGTCGTCCTCGCCAGGAATGCCTTCCACAAAGACGATGGAATCGCCTTGACTTTCTCGCAGAAGGCTGTACGCCGATTGCCACTCTTTGTAACACCACACGATGCGTTGAGGGGGACGATCGATCAAATGATGTTTATGTTCGATCAAACGTTTGACAAATTCGGTTTTGCCGGAACCGCTTGGTCCGGCAATGAGCATGTTAAAGCGATGGTGAAGATACAAGGCCTCCCAACTAGTCCGATCTACGTGTTCGTGAATGACTTTGACAGTGGAGGAAGAGGGAGTAGAGACAGAAGAGGTAGCCATAGTAGTGTAAGAAATGTCACTTTTGACACGAAGACAGAGAAGACAAGAGTTTTTATACTTTTTTCAGGACACGTTTATTGTCATCTTTAACGGTGAACAACACGAAAGAGAAAAATGTATAAAAGCCAAATGGCTAAGTACATGAATAAAAGACACATCAAAACGATCATAGTGGAATATAAACAAGTCTCTGTACAACATTTGTGATGATCAAGAGGTGAAATCGTAGGGGTAGTGTGTAATGTTCTGAGAGTCTCTACACTCCTTGGCACAGAGACACAGGTGTCCTCCCGGAATGGCCTCTCAGGGATGTCGATCACGGTCCTGTCCTGAAGAGAGTGGTTTTCCTCGGTCACGACTTCTTCTTCTTCTGGCACTGTGACTAACACAGGTTTAAAAGTTACTTTTTTCACGGAACGTTTTAATTTTTTAGAATTACAAATCTTGGGCATAGTGTGCCACTTCTTTTGTCCAAGCTTCAAAACCCCAACTTTTCCAGTCACGTACATCTTTCCAGTGAGGAAACAAGTCACAAGCTACACACACGTCGTCGTACACATCTTCAGTGCCTAAAAGTTGACGAATCTTGTTTTCCCGTAGAGGTTGAGAAGTATCAAGATGAGAGCGCAAAGCTTTTAACAGAATGAGTCTCTCGTGTACATTTAAAGGGACCACTTTCATGCTTTTTGGAGTGGTAGGTACTGTTCGTAAAGAATCCACAAGGAATCAGCTGGTAAACGAAATCCCAGAAAGGAAGTCACTAAGACACACACTACACGTCGACCCCAATTCAATGGACACAGTTCTCGTAATAGACGATCGTAATCCTCTACAGTTTGAATAGTATCATTGATTTCCTTCCACGGAATCTGTAGTATCACGAATGATAAAGGTCGTGGCATAGTAGATTGTTTTTATACCTCTTTTCTCTTACATCAATCACTTCTCCTAGAGCGAAAGTAATGAACGTAGTGAGTAATTTATGACCACTGCCATTCCAGGAAACGGTCAAGAATGTCAATAAAATCTTCAAATGTAAATGGTCTAAAGCGAAATAGTAAAACGAACGCACCCTTGATCCAGAGAAATCGGACTTGTTTGTTGAGTTTTGTGAATTTCCTCATCTGTGAATTTCTCGACACAAACGTTCTACAGTCACAAATTGAGATTTGGCTCTGGCAAGTCCCTGCCAAATGTTCTTGTAGATCTTCTCTTGCAATTCGTTTGGTAATCTTTGAAGATTATTTTTTACATGGGGTTTAAATACTTGTCTAGGGGTTGTCCAATGTTTGACTCCTAACCAATCAGCTGGTTTCTTACACGACATGGTATGCCTACATCAGTGACATGGTCCCACTAAAGGTAGATAGTGACAATCCGGACACCATCGAGCATGTTCCAGGTAAGCGCAATCTTTCTTCTCCCATTCGTGAAGTGACACATCGCAACTGAAGCAGTTGACTTTATCCCCTTCACCCAAGTAGATAAATCCAGCTCTAGCTAATTTTTCGGGGGTAGGTCCTCCCAGATATTTTGGCCATTTTCTTTGGAAGGTTTGGATCCGACTTTCATAGTCACAGTATTCTGGCAAACGCACAGGGAACGAATATTCGTCTTTCACAGGTTCATTTCGATGAGGGTCTGGTGAAATATGCAGGAGCCTGCTCAGTTTTACATGACATCCGTAGGGTGGTAGCCACATGGTTTCATAAGGATGACATCCACCATGAAAACCAGTAAAGTGAAAAGGTGTACTTTAACGAGTGGCATCACTTTCACATCCATCAGGTTTGACACACACAGCATCACTTTCCATGGTAGGTACAGTCGTAGCAAAATTTCCATGATGTGGTACTGAATCACTGAGGTCATAGCGTACGGCATCCCTGTCATCACAAGGCACAGCATCGTACTCGAGTTTGCTCTTGCTTGATACTTGCTGATTGAAAGGATTCATCTTTCTCTCTTGGCAATGGTAGTCACAATGAACTATCGGTCTTGGACGTTGTCCCTTTTTATATTAGTCGTAATGAAGTCTCGAGTTTGTACATCGTTCTTTTTTTATGACCAGTTTTGGAAGTCTTCCTTTCTTTCTTCTTAGACATCGGTACTACCTTCTCTAAGGTACCGTCATACTTGAACCGTAGTGTGATGGGTGGAAATGGCATAGAAAGGTAAGGACAATGCGGAGACCATTGAGTATGTTCCGGAATAGCTGAATCTTTATAGATACATCGATCCATACGCATCTTCAGACCACAACTGATACACTGTACTTCGTATCCTAATCCAGTCTCAGGTCCCAAGTAGACAAACCCTGTTCTAGCTAAAACATTCGCAGTAGGTAATCCTTCCCTATCCGTGGGCTATTTCTGAAACGTTTCCAGTCGACTGGCACAACTGCAATAGTCAGGCAAGAAAACAGGAAAATGGTATGGTTTGAATATTGGAGTTCTCTGTGGGTTTCTCACTCTATTCTTGCTGTGTCGAAGTCATCTTTCTTGTTGGTGACTATCGTCTTGGGACCATTTTTTTATACCAGCGTGTCCGTACTTTAAAGTGAAGTGATTGGGAAGCCGTACACGATTTGATAGACTTTTTCCAATGGGCTGGCTAACGATTTGGGGTGTGGGTAAACGTACAATCTTGTGCGGTTCGTGGGTGGTCACTTTGAAATTTCCATCCTGTCCAGACTGCAAGGCTTCTTTCAAGACTCCAAAGTTTACCAGTTGACTGGTGCGATAATTGAGAGTCAATCCTTTCACTTTGCACTCTGTGTACACCTCTCCTTGAGGGTCACGCTATTCGTAGCCGTAATTTTTGGGACCACCACTTGCAAAACTTAGAATCTTGTCGTGCGGATGCTCGTCCGTCCAGGCTCCTAAACGGTCTCCTTCGATGACAGGGTGAGGTTGACCCAGGCGATCGATATAGATGCAACTGTCCGTGTCAAAATACAGCACACGATCTCCTAATAGTTCTAAAGCTTCGTACAGTTTTAAGCGAGCATGGGATGTCACGTAGGCTGCAATGATGACATTTCCAAATTCGTCGGCTTCTACAAAGTCCATTTCTTCTTAGTAATTGACTAAGATCAAGTCCTCACGAAGGACGTCCACGTGTTTCATGTATTTGGTCTTGTCGTGAATCATCTGGAAGTAGCGAGAAGGTTCTGTCAAATACTCCGTCTTGGGTAAACACTGTCGTTGTGCCATTTTCCCCCACAAGCAATTTAGCATCACTTTGGCAAACGATCGCCTTCCTTCGTTTTTCTCCACGTGGTCTAAAGTGATGCCTTTCTGCTCCCAGTATTTCTCTTTGAATTTCTTTTGGTCTTCGGGAGTGTGACACCAGGAAGGATAGCCGCTAGCTTCCTCTTTCAGTTTCAAAAAGGCATTCACGTAGTCTGCAAAAATGCCTTTCTGAGTCTCGTCGTCCTTGTATTTGACTGTCTTGGGAAAGTGGTAAATTTCGTACACTTCTAACAGTTTGTATACCAAGTCTAGAGCTTTAAACAATTCCACGCTGACCCACATTCCCGTCAAGGCGCGTTCTTCCTGAGTGTGCTGACAAGGTTGGTCTTGGTTTCACGTTTCGGCACAAGTACGGCACAAGGGAAACATCAGTTTTCCTTGGGAATGATGTGGTAAAACGGGATGGTACAAGTACGTGGGAGGCAAGACTTTACATTTGATCAATCCTTCGTATTGTCGAATATTGTCCACGTCAATGTGTTCCGTCAGCAATTGTGGGTGCCCTGCGGGAAAGTGATAATATTTGCACACGTACGGATACAGAGAACACACGTCCAAGTATTTGATTTCCTCTCCTTTCTCTTCGTCGGCTTGGTATAGCAAACAGGTGGCATTCGTCCGTCCTCCGTACAAACTGTCCCTTGGGTTCAGTGGGTCCACCAGCTTGTAACTTTCCACGATGCGCTTAAACTCAGGATCGGTTTTCAATCGCTGATCGTACTCGTGTTCCCACATTTCTACTACTTGGTATCCTTGCTGTTCTAACTTCAAGCGTCGCTGACAAGTGGCCTGGTACAAGTCTTCCATGG
This sequence comes from Megalonaias nervosa, assembly GCA_016617855.1. Taxonomy (NCBI): domain Eukaryota; kingdom Metazoa; phylum Mollusca; class Bivalvia; order Unionida; family Unionidae; genus Megalonaias; species Megalonaias nervosa. Next base: position 7,442 of record JAECUM010067570.1, read on the forward strand.
TCCGTTGTAAAAACTGATTTTTAGTGTTAGGTTGCGGGTACCACATAGGACATCCGTGAAATAAGCACCCGTTAAACTCGTACACGATCTTGGGGTTTTCCAAGTTCCATACATCTACTGAATACCTTCCGATGGCTTTTTCGCCTCCTCCGTTGGGAGCGTGTTGGATCCATTTGTCTTCCTTGTCACACAAGTAATGTAACCATCGTAGGGCTTTGACCGAGTATTGACGTTTGACAAAATTGGTTGTTTGAAGACTGATGACAGCTAGGGTGTTTTCGGGCATAAATCGTTGGCGATACACTAAGGAACACGATTTGGCAATGGTGCAGGCTTCTTTCAAAGGATCGATCCCTCCGTGTTCCATGAACATTTCTCGAAATTTTCCACAGCAACGCCGTAAAATGTCTACGTCGGAACGACAATATTTTGACATTTCTTCCTGAAAGTCGAAGGGGTCCGAGGCGTGAGTCTGGTACCAAGCGTAGAAAGCTTCTCGTTATTCGATACGCATGTTGTCGGGGTCGTATTAGTGAGCCTCAGGCAAATGGGGTAGAACGGTGTGTTGATTGGATTCGGTATTGAAGTGCGGACAATAGCCTTTGGCCATTTCTGTCATTCCAAACGTTTTAGGCATGCGCAGCATCACTTTCCATGGTAGGTATGGTAGCAGTAGTAGTTATAGCAAAGTTACCATGATCATGTGGTACTGAATCGCTAAGGTCATAGCGTACGGCATCCCTGTCATTGCAAGACACAGCATCGCACTTCACTTGTGCATCACCGATCTTGAATTGTGCCTGTCTGAACTTCATTTGTGCTTCTCTGAAATCATTCATCTTTCTTGCCTGGTATTCGTAGTTCCAATGAACTATCGGTCTTGGACGTTGTCCCTTTTTATACTAGCCGTAATGAAGTCTCGAGTTTGTACATTGTTCTTTTCTTATCAACAGTTTTGGAAGTCTTCCTTTCTTTCTTCTTGGTTATCGGTACTACCTTCTCTAAGGCACCGTCATACCTGAACCGTAGTGTGATGGGTGGAAATGCCATAGAAAGATAAGGACAATGCGGAGACCATTGAGTATTCCAGAATAGCTGAATCTTTATAGATACATCGATCCATACGCATCTTCAGACCACAACTGAAACACTGTACTTCGTATCCCAATCCAGTCTCAGGTCCCAAGTAGACAAACCCTGTTCTAGCTAAAACATTCGCAGTAGGTAATCCTTCCCTATCCGTGGGTCATTTTTGAAACGTTTCCAGTCGACTGGCACAACTGTAATAGTCAGGCAAGAAAATAGGAAAATGGTATGGTTTGAACTTGGAGTACTCTGGGGGTTTCTCACTCGATTCTTGCTGTGTCGAAGTCATCCTTCTTGTTGGTGACTATCGTCTTGGGACCATTTTTTCATACCAGTGTGTCCGTACGGTAAAGTAAAGTGATTGGGAAGCCGTACTCCCTTCTGGTACACAATTTGATAGACTTTTTCCAATGGGCGGCTAACGACTTGGTGTGTGGGGGTAAACGTACAATCTTGTGCGGTTCGTGGGTGGTCACTTTAAACTTTCCATCCTGTCCAGACTGCAAGGCTTCTTTCAAAACGCCAAAGTTCATCAGTCGACTGGTGCGATAATTGAGAGTCAGTCCTTTCACTTTGCACTCCGTGTACACTTCTCCTTGAGGGTCACGGTATTCGTAGCCGTAATTTTTGGGACCACCACTTGCAAAACTTAGAATCTTGTCGTGCGGATGCTCGTCCGTCCAGGCTCCTAAACGGTCTCCTTCGATGACAGGGTGAGGTTGACCCAGGCGATCGATATAGATGCAACTGTCCGTGTCAAAATACAGCACACGATCTCCTAATAGTTCTAAAGCTTCGTACAGTTTTAAGCGAGCATGGGCTGTCACGTAAGCCGCAATGATGACATTTCCAAATTCGTCGGCTTCTACAAAGTCCATTTCTTCTTAGTAATTGACTAAGATCAAGTCCTCACGAAGGACGTCCACGTGTTTCATGTATTTGGTTTTGTCGTGAATCATCTGAAAGTAGCGGGATGGTTCTGTCAAATACTTCGTCTTGGGTAAACACGGTCGTTGTGCCATTTTGCCCCACAAACAATTTAACATCACTTTGGCAAACGATCGCCTTCCTTCGTTTTTCTCGACGTGGTCTAAAGTGATGCCTTTCTGCTCCCAGTATTTCTCTTTAAATAGTTTTTGGTCTTCGGGAGTGTGGCAGCAGGAAGGATAGCCACTAGCTTCTTGTTTCAGTTTCAAAAAGGCATTTTCGTAGTCTGCAAAAATGCCTTTTTGAGTCTCGTCGCCCTTGTGGTATTTTTCTGTCTTGGGAAAGTGGTAAATTTAGTACACTTCTAACAGTTGGTATCCCAAGTCCAGAGCTTTAAACAATTCCACACTGACCCACGTTCCTGTCAAGGCGCGTTCTTCCTGAGTGTGCTGACAAGGTCGGTCTTGGTTGCACGTTTCGGCACAAGTACGGCACAAGGGAAACATCAGTTTTCCTTGGGAATGATGTGGTAAAACGGGATGGTACAAGTCCGTGGGAGGCAAGACTTTGCATTTGATCAATCCTTCGTATTGTCGAATATTGTCCACGTCGATGTGTTCCGTCAGCAATTGTGGGTGCCCTGCGGAAAAGTGACAATATTTGCACACGTACGGATACAGAGAACACACGTCCAAGTATCTGATTTCCTCTCCTTTCTCTTCGTCGGCTTGGTACAGCAAGCAGGTGGCATTCGTCCGTCCTCCGTACAAACTGTCCCTTGGGTTCAGTGGGTCCACCAGCTTGTAACTTTCCACGATGCGCTTAAACTCAGGATCGGTTTTCAATCGCTGATCGTACTCGTGTACCCACATTTCTACTACTTGGTATCCTTGCTCTTCTAATTTCAAGCGTCGCTGACAAGTGGCCTGGTACAAGTCTTCCATAGTCCGTTGTAAAAACTGATTTTTAGTGTCACGTTGTGGGTAGCAGATGGGACATCCGTGAAATAAGCACCCGTTAAACTCGTACACAATCTGGGGGTTTTCTAAGTCCCAGCCATCTACCGAATACGTTCCGATGGTCTTATCGCCTCCTCTGTTGCGGGTATGTTGGATCCATTTGTCTTGCTTGTCGCAGAAGTAATGTAACCAGCGTAGGGCTTTGACCGAGTATTGACGTTTGACAAAATTGGTTGTTTGAAGACTGGTGACAGCTAGGGTGTTTTCGGGCATAAATCGTTGGCGATACACTAAGGAACACGATTTGGCAATGGTGCAGGCTTCTTTCAAAGGATCGATCCCTCCGTGTTCCATGAACATTTCTCGAAATTTTCCACAGCAACGCCGTAAAATGTCCACGTCGGAACGACAATATTTTAACATTTCTTCCTGAAAGTCGAAGGGGTCCGAGGCGTGAGTCTGGTACCAAGCGTAGAAAGCTTCTCGTTGTTCAGTACGTATGTTGTCGGGGTCGTAGTAGTGAGCCTCAGGCAAATGGGGTAGAACGGCATGTTGATTGGCTTCGGTACTGAAAAAGTGCGGAAAATAGTCTTTGGCCATTTCTGTCATTCCAAACGTTTTAGGCATGCGACTCAAAGGCATGGCCAAGTAACTCATCGAATCTTTAAACTGCACTTGGCCCACTTGCATGGAAATGATTTTGGCTCCGTTCAAAGTGACTTTCGGACGTTCGGTACTTTGTTCCGTATAGTATCTCAAAAGAAACTGTCCATCGTATGCCGAGAAATTGTGAGCCATCACCGTGGCATAGCGATGACAATCTCCGTAACGTTCGATGTCCTCTTGACCCCACGTCTCGTCGATAGGGTTTAAGATCCATTGGGCGAAATCGGACAATGTGTTTGTTCCCCGAAAGATTTTTTTCACGTCCTCCAGGAATCTTGCTACAGTGAGGGCAATGAGTCAAGATAGGCTCTTGGATGCACTTCTCACACGCTCGGTGAGCCACGCAGAAATTAGGAATGTGAGTGCCAGTCTTTTGCATGAATTCGAAATAGAAAAAGATGAAATGGCCTTTCGTTTGGTCATTATCTTCTTCCTGTTGGGATTGGTATTTTTGAATGTAGCTTTGGTGTTCCAAGTCCACGATTTGGTGACAAATGTGACATCGTTTCTTTCCTGAACAGACGTGCGACTTGGCATTATTGGTACGTATGCCTTGTCCACAAGCAGGGCACAATCTCAGGAGTTGACAGGCACATTTCTGCTGTGAACCTTGCGTCTTTAGATGCAGTTGGTAACAGGTAGGACTGACAAACGTGCGCTGACAAGCAGAGCAATGCACTCGTTCTTGTACTTCGTCTAGACAGGGCTTAGAGGCTAAACATCCCTCACATTTCGATCCACAATGCTTGTGTTGCTCTCGATTGTTATAACCATAGTCACATTTCTCACAGTAACAACTGTATGACAGGAATGCAGTGATACTGGTAATGGCATCCAAATGTTCATCGTGATGATAGACGTGAATGTATTTTCCGTCTTTGAAATTTTTGCATCGAAACAACAGAGGTCCGCGCACTTCTTGAGGATGCACTTTCAAGGTGTAGCGTGGAGCCAAGACGTCTTACAATTTTTGCATTTGAGGAATGCCACAGGGTGTGTCTTTGGATATCCCTGCTTGCTGTAACACGAGTTCTGCTTCTCCTTGTTGTTTGGCTCGGTTCGATCGTTGAATAGTTTTCCAGGCTCTTTTCCATTCTGCCGTGTCATTGTTGTCGTTATACGTTCGTCCTACGACGATGGCACGGGCTAAACACATCTTGTCTTGAGGGTTGTTAATTTGAACGAGGCTACGCTTGATGCTGAGATGATTGTCTACCAAGATCACCTTTTTTGTGCCATGTGCTGTCCCTTGGGGAAGAGAAACGTGGGTCATGAACAGTGTCCCTTTTCCATCGGTGATGTGAAATTTGTCATTGGATTGTTGCACGTGTTGAATCTTGTCGATGACTTTGGAAGGTATCAATTCTGCTGGGCTGCTAAACTCCATCCAAACAGGGGACTTCAAACTGTCGTGATGAATAGAAAGTCTCAAGCGATCGTCTTCTTTGGCTTGACGTTGCCGTTTCAGTGTAGTTAACAAAGAATCCCACACATCAGTGATGAACCATTCTGCTTTCTCCAACGGTACGTCGGACTTGAAATCTTTAAACTTCACTGCGTACGTGTAGGCCGTAGTTCTAAATTTTCTGGAGGAGCGTTTGTCCGTCTCTCGAATGTGGTAGCAATTTTGAGGATTTACTGATGGTAATGGTCTTTGGTTTGGTGTAGACTCTCTGGGCCTACATTCTGGTTCACTCATCTCATCTTCAAAATCGCTGGCATGATTTTGAGCCAAGACTTCAGCTACTGTGCGAGGAGATAAATCACGTTTCTGCCTCTTACTTTCTTCTCCTTTCTTTATGAAATGATGCGATCGTTTCATCTTGACTGCAAAAAGTCAAATGACTACATTTGAAACGCCATGGACCCCTATATATTTATGTCAGGTTTAGTGCATATATAAAGGGTTGGTGCCTTCACTCTCAGTATTCATTTTGCTCTCAAGCCGTTCAACACGATGGAAGAACCCACACAAACTGAACTTCTGATTAGAGCTTTGCGAGGTGTAATAAGAAAGTTTTCTTCAGACAAGCCGACGGACTACTCTCCTTCCTTTCGAGATAAAATTCAAGACACTTGCTATATCTGTCAGAAGAAAGGACATTGGGCTACAAAATGTCCAGACCGTCAAAAAAGCAAGACCAGTGTCAGAAGAGTCAAAAGTCAAGATATCTGTTATCATTGTAAAGAGAAAGGACATTGGTCTTCACAGTGTCCTAAGAAAGAACAGGAGCAAGAGGAGGAGGAAGAAGAAAAAGAGGTGCCGTCGGCAAAGGAAGAACCCCGACACGTTGAGAAAGAGAAGACAGAAAAAAAAGGAAGACGAGAAAAAAGTCAGGAAGAAGAAGAAGAAGAAGAAGAAGAAGAAGAAGAAGAAGAAGAAGAAGAAGAAGAAGAAAGTGTAAAAGTTAAGAAGTTTAAAAAACACAGAGAGTGAAAGAAGAAAAAGACACAGAAGAAGTCTATGAACTTTTTAAAAAAGTGTTGTGTTATGTTGTGATATTGAATTGTAAATATTTGTACCAGAATAGACCAGACTGAAAAAACGTAAGTGTCTCTTGGTTTTGATTGTTTAGAATAATAAGGGTCTACACTCATGCACTCACAACACGTATATCATAGGGGTAAACAAGGCTTTTTTGTTTTAATTGATTTTGGCAAGATGAAATAGTATCTCTTTCCGAAAGAAGTGAGTGGCCCTGAAAAGGACCATTGGGTGTTTGTTTTTTTTCAAGAAACAAGCAACTTAGGAACGAGAAGCAATCAGTTTTAACTGCCTTAAGCCTTTGCCACGGCCAAGGCCTACTTGTGGACTTGCTCCTGTGAATGATTGGATAGAAATCACTAGGGGTGGTATCTCTGGTGTAGTAGCAGGGTTAGACTGTTTGGCCCGGGAAGGCCTTTTTCTCTTGGGTCGTAATAAAGAAGTCTGATACATTTGTTTTAGGCTTCTTAACTCGGCCAAAATGTCCAAGAGTACCGTTACCGTTTGAGGTTCACTGTTCCCCTTCTCTTCTAGCCTTTGTTTCTTCTCTACTGCTTCTTCTTCATGTCGTTTCCTTTTTGTCTCTTCTTCTTCTTGCTGTTGCTGTACAAATATAAATGCTTGTTCTGCTTCTTTCTGCTGTTGTAAAAATTTCTCCAATTCTCCTTTCTGTCTTTGTTTAAAATCCTCTACGTGTGGTAAAGAAGGAGAAAGTGGCGAAGGTACTGGTACCGGAACAAATTCATGTGAAGAAGAGAAAAATTCTACTAAATGCCAATTGAAATCAACCTCTTCTGGAAGTAGCGCTGAGTTAACTTTGGTAGCCACTGCTATGCAATCGCTTCTCGTCTCCACAGCCGGTGCACCCCAATTCATTGTCTTCTTAGTTTCCGTCATGTTTCACTGCGCACAGACGCTAGCGCATCTATATAGGGAATGTGACGTCACAGGTAACTCTCTTTGGATTGGAAGACAGACTCCGCGAAGTGACTGAATTTTGTAACGCATGCTGGGATTGGTGAACAATTTCAATCCGTTTCGATCCGGTCTTCCACTATAAATAAACGCGGTTCACTTCATTTCCTTCACCTGTTCTGGTCAGAAAGATGTGGACCAACGTTGAATCGTCTACTTTCGTATCGTCGTTGTTTTTCCGTACGGACTTAGCCATATATGTGAGATCATCATGGAGAATCGTTAGGATCACCGAGACAAGCTTTTGGAAAAGAAGGACTTATGTGGAAAGACAAGGCTGTCTGAAGCGAGTTCTGATTTATGGACCAGAGGTTAGACGAAGTTTGAGAAAGAAGAAGACCTATGCGGTGCCCTCTATGTTAACGAAATGGTGTTAACATAACAAACAACGGCCCTTTTCAGGGCCACTTCATATGCCTTGAAAAGATATTTATTCTTTCTTGGCTAAAAATTTTTTTTATTCGATTTCATAATTTATTTTTTAACTTCCTAAAACATTATTCTCTTCCTTTAAAAATTTGTTTAGTAGATTGTATAATTTGTGTATGATAGATTGATGTTCATCAATCTATGGTAAAAAACGAATATTTAAAACATACTCTACTAAAACACGAACGCGACTGATTCGTGTTTGTATATAGAAATGACACAGGTGGTATGATGTCACGGTACTACATTGCTACATTGTTGCCAATGTCCAGTACCGTGACGTCACCCTACCTGTTCCATTCCTCTTGTCGCTATACAGGCCCAGGGTGTGCTAGTCGCTATACAAAATTCCCATATTCGCTATACTGGCCCAGGGTGATTTTTTGTCGCTATAAATCGTGTCGCTACACTGGCCCGGGGTGGGTGGGTCTGTAATGTATTTTTCCATTGTCGCTATACTACCCCCCTTCACTACTAACATCGAGCTAGTTAATGATGTAAATCGCAGAAATAAATTAGTCAATGATGACGGTTTTGTCAGTATGAAAATATTTAATGAAACTCTTGTTGCAATACAGCGACGAAAGACAAATTTAAGGTTAAATAAACCAATTTATGTTGGTGCAGCTGTACTTGATGTTTCAAAATGGCTAATGTACGACTTTCACTATAGTTTTACGAAGATAGTTTCGCCAAATTCGGAGTTGCTTTTTACTGATACGGACTCACTTGTTTGTAACATAAAATGTGAGGATGTTTATCAAGATATTTATGATCATAAGGAGTTATTTGATTTATCAGATTACCCAGCAGATAGTGGATTTCATGATGATGCAAATAAAAAAGTCATCGGCAAGATGAAAGATGAATTTATGTTTGTGCCAGTTAAGGAATTTGTTTGACTAAGAAGTAAAATGTATGCCGTAATTTTAGATGACAATAAACTGACAAAAAAGCAAAAGGTATTCCTCGCGGATATGTAAAAATGTGTATGAAATTTGATGATTTTTAAGCTGCGCTAAACAATAATGTCGGCTTTACTTAAACAAATGTTATCAAGACAAATCATCACAAACTTGAAACATACTATTATGAAACGTGGACTAAGTAATGTTGACGACAAACGCTATTGTGAGGACGGAATTAATACGTTAGCTATTGGACACTATGCCAGTACCGGAGGTGATATAGTCGATATCATATTTAATTAATTTTGTCTAAACTTTAGAAATAATGTTCGAAAATTTAATGTTAGCTGATGGAGTTAGTAGCAAAATTAAAAAAAAATAATTGTTAATGGCCAGCAATTTTCATTTGAATTTAATGATGAAATCTCAGGTATTTGTTTTAGTAAATTTGATAGAATAAAACTCTCGCTTATTAAATCAGATAACAGCAAATATTTTGATTATCTTGAAAAGTTACGAGATGAGCTCAAGTTAAAGTATGACAATATTCATGATCCGATCAGTCGGGAAAAATATACCAAAATAAATATTGACCTAAATCGGTCGAAGGTTTTTGTAAAAGATAGTAAGTATTTTATCAACAGAGTAGTGTTACGTTTCGGCTCGTTTAAAGTAACATAAATAAAAGAGTGACTATAACAAGCTTTGTAAGTTTTAACAAAAATAATTTATTTCCCTAGAAAACACGGTGAAAAGGTAAATATATAAAACAAGACTTGCGATTTACGAAGAAGATCCAAAAATTTGTCCTAATATTGTGAAAACACATAAGTCCTGTGACTAAACAGTTCTAAATTGACGTAATCTGAATCTCAATTCCGTTCCAAGATGGCGGATGATGATGTCAGACGAAGGTTAACACAAATGTCCAGAATTTTCACTGTGAATCACAATTTGTATTGTTCTATTCCAATTTAGAAATAATTTCAGCAAATGTCTTTGTCCAAAGCCGGTTGTGTAGTTCTCCAGGGAAAATAATTATTATTTAGAAGGTAGACGAAGTAGAACTATCCTCAATAACAAAACACATGTTATTCTTCATACGTACGAACGAACAACTCTTTCCAGCACAAAAGAATACCTTCTTAAGGTATTAGAAACTCTATAAGATGTTATGATGTGACTCTCTAAGATGTTAAAATATATCACTCCAATATGACTCTAGACTAGTTTGCAGGTACCTGAGTATTTTAAAGCAAACTCATACGTCATTTCATGTACACGCATGAAGAAATCATGGAGATTTCGAAATATCGCCAACGTAGTATAGAATGTCAACAAGTATTATTAGCAATGACCGTGGTCACAACCAATCATTTACATAGCTATTTCCGACTGTTTACTTGAATCGACAAAACGGTCATGCAAAAATCGTGCTTACGCGAGTCACATTTACGTTCTGAATAAACACGACGTTTCTAACAAAATATCAGACCCTGCGAACATAATCATCATCATAATAATAATTATATTTAATGATATAAAATATGAAATAAAAATGAAATAGAAAGAATTAGAAAGAATTCAAATTTTAAAACACATGTAATTTAACTACAGTGTCGTAACAGTAGTAATGAGAGAGTTATTTGAATGTCATCGAAAAGTAAGCGGAAAATTTAAATTTTATTTGTATAAACATGATGATGAATTATTTCTGATAGCTACTGTTGATGTTCTAGTGATAGGTGATGAAATTCTCTAACAAATAAACTTCCGCCAGTAGTTAGCAAAAACAGGGTTATGGATCGAAGACCATAATCGCATTAAAAAAGTTCGGACCATCACAAGTTTGTCTTAAATTTTGGTAACCAAAATTGTTGATGGTCATAAAAAATTGTATAGATCATTGTTGAAGACCATGTGATCTTCCGAACTTTTTGAATACGATTATGGTCTTTGAGCCAGAACCCTGTTTATATTTACTACTCTCCCCAACAAATTTCTGGAGGCAGCCAAACCTCTGTATAAACTTCATGTTATTTTCACCCGATTAGATCATATCAAATAACAATAATTTAAAAATTAAATTTCATCTGCAAAAATTTAAAAATTCCAAAAACAGCACGAGAGAAAACTCTTCAAGGAAGAACTAAATACTTTATCGATAATGGGTCAGGAGAACATACATGTGCAACAGAAAAGAGACTATCGGGAAATCGACTCCTGTTGACCTTTGGCCACCATTCCTAAAAAAGCAACTAACCAGATTAATTATCGTACTAGGCATTGTTACTGCTACTAATTGAAACAAGTAATTGAGCATCTTTTCAGCCATTTTTAATTTTGTCAAAGAATGAGATCCTTGTGGTCTGAAGAGGATGAATATGGGGTGGAGTTCTAGAATGAGTTGGAGAAGTTTTAGAATAAAAACACATGTACCGAATGTGTGTGTGTGTGTGTGTGTGTGAGAGAGAGAGAGAGAGAGAGAGAGAGAGAGAGAGAGAGAGAGAGAGAGAGAGAGAGAGAGAGAGAGAGAGAGAAGTTGTTAATATAGCTATCGCTATGAAAGCAATTGTCGCACGCTTCTCTGAATAATCTGATCAGATGTGTGTCTCGTGTTTCGATTTCACGAATGCTTTCAATATTTGATTGAAAATGTATTTTCATCTGTGTCAGATGACAAACTATATCAGCTTCTATGTTTTTAACACTTTCGAACTATTCTTTTGTACTAGTAATTGTTTTCGGTCTGTTTCTATTCTGATGTACTTGATCAGTTTTCAGGTTTTATTTTACGGTTTTTTTTTTTGTTTTTTTTTTTTTTTTTTTTTTTGATCAATTTTCAGTTTGTATTTTAAAGCTGATTTTCTCCATATGATCTTCTATTTCAATGATGCAAATTTCTTTTTTATGTCCTCTTTGCACGAAAAGCCTGCTGCGAAAATCTAGAAATCAATAATCGGCGTTTCATAATCAAAATATCCCACATTTTGCTCTGAAAATTAAAGTAGATTTTTACAGAAACGGAAGATTATAAATCAGGATTAAACATAACTACTCGAATGGTATATACAATGAGATAAACAGTGCAAATATAAAAGGGGTCGGAAGAAATGGATGTCAAACAAATTAAGCAGATATATGAAGTCTTTGGCAATATAAAAGCTGCTAAAATTTCTAAAATCGTTTTCAAATGTTGTGATCTATACAGTTATAACATTGATTAATACGTTGTTCCAGCTGACATAGATTACAGAATAACCGGAAAGATTATTATTATGTAAACTCCATGTGGATCATGCATTTCTTTTGATAATTCTTTCGAGTTCCTAGCTTCAGGATGGGATCGAGAGCTTAATATCCAACTAGTATAATATATTTATCCTCACACCCTTTCTTGTCTTATTTTCGTCCTATTTTAAAGGCTTTCTATTATAACATGACCATTAATGTTTAATAAAGAACTAAGTAGGACCTTTTCGGTGGCCTAAGTGGTTAGAGCGCCCGCCTCGGATGCAGGAGGTCGCGGGTTCGAACCTCGGCCGAGTCATACTTATAAACACGGTACTAGAAGGTGCCTCGCTTGGTGCTCAGCATTAAGAGGTTAGTGTTTAGGACTTTTTCCTGATTTTTCTTGGATGGTGGTAGTTTTCCCTTGTTTATGGGTTGTGAGAGCTTTTACCAGTTGATATGCCATTTTGCTGTCATTTCTACTCAGACTGTCTTCGATTTTGCAGCATTGTCTTTCTATCCAGGATTCCTTTGCGTTTTTCATGCTTTTTCTGATCATATTGTTTATCTCTCTGTATTTTCTAGCTCCTTCATTATCTTTATTCCCTTTTTCAGTTCTCTTCTTTTGTCGCATAGTCAAAGACAAATCAGGAAAATGCCTCAGAGAAGATAAAGAGATCCTCAAGCGATAGACAGAATACTGCTCAGAATTGTACAATCATAAGACCCAAGGAGATCCAGCAGAACTAAATTGCCCTCAGGTAGAAGAAATTGATGACAACCCCATTCTTCGTGAAGAAGTAGAAATTGCAGTTAGGTCACTAAAGAAAGGAAAATCAGCCGGCATTGACAACATACCAGCAGAGCTCATTCAAGCAGGAGGAGAAGAGATAGTCACAGTCCTAACAACAATCTGCAACAAGATATGGCAGACAGGAAAATGGCCCACCACATGGACTAAATCCTTGGTCATCGTGCTCCCCAAGAAAGGAAACCTACAACTATGCCAAAACTACAGAACCATCAGTTTGATCAGTCACCTGAGCAAAAAAGATAATTCTCAACAGACTAAAGCCTCAAGCAGAGAAAATTATTTCTGAAGCGCAAGCAGGCGTCCGAGCAGGAAGGAGCACCACAGAACAAATCTTCAATCTCAGACTCCTTTGCGAGAAATACCTTCAGCACCAGCAGAATCTATACCACGTCTTTATAGATTTCAAAAAGGTCTTTGATAGGGTATGGCATGCAGCCTTATGGGCAACTATGAGGAAGTACAACATCAGCTCAAACCTGGTGCAGGTTGTTGAGCACCTCTATGACAAAGTGCTGTCCTCATCACAGGAGATTGTTTTTTTTTTTTACAACAGTTGGAGTAAGACGGGGATTATACTGTCACCTACACTCTTCAACATTTTCCTGGAAAGGATCATGGAGGATGTCTTACATGACCACAAGGGCACTGTCAGCATCGGAGGAAGAACAATCACAAACCTTCGTTTCGCAGATGATATTGATGGTTTAGCAGGAGATGAAAAAGAACTGGCTGACTTGGTTTAATTCCTCGACACAGCCTCCACAGCATACGGTATGGAGATTAGCGCAGAAAAAAAAAACTGATGACAAACACCACCAATGGCATCAGTGCAGAAATAAAGGTCAGTAGACAGGAGCTGGAAAGAGTCACAAGCTTTAAGTACTTGGGATCAATTATCACAGATGAGGGCTCCAACCCAGAACTACTTTGCAGGATTGCCCAGACAACAGCAACAATAACAAGGTTGAGACCAGTATGGAAAGATACCAACATTGCTTTTGGTTCCAAATTAAGGCTGATGCGCTCATTTGTCATATCCTTCTTTCTGTATGTTTGTGAAACATGGACGCTCACATCAGATCTACAAAGAAGGATTCAAACCTTCGAAATGAGATGCTACAGCAATATCTTTGGCATCTCATGCATTGACCATGTAACCAACGAAGAAGTCCACAACAGGATCCAACGAGCCATCGGATCCTATGAAGACCTCTTGACCACTGTAAAAAGCGGAAACTGAAGTGGTACAGTCATGCCTCAAGTTCATCTGGACTGGCAAAAACAATCTTGCAAGGCAGAGTGCAAGGGTGCAAAATAACAGGCAGACAGAAAAAGACATCACTATAAACTGCCACATTGAAGAAATCATAGCGATATATTACTGAAAATTTGTTAAAGCTACGCTAAAAATCTAAATCACACACACACACACACACACACACACACACACACACACACACACACAGAATTTAAATAGCCTGTTCGGTTGTGATACTCTACCATTGTCGTCAGTATGCATTAACGTGGCATACTCTATTAGCTTCGCCTCGAATAGAGTAATAATGCATTTTCTTTGATTACCGGCGATTGTGAAACTCATGTATTGGCGGAATAACCCGTGCTGATTGTATTGTGCATGCCTCGTATTGAGAAATAAAACCGAATGGTGCGTAGCTTTTGGAAATTGTAAAGAAGGAATCTTTATTCTCAACACAATATTAGAAGATTGTAGCATGTTTGAGCAGCATACAAAAATCGGCCACAGCATGCAAAAATCGGCCACACAAAAAGTTTCGTCCATGCATTGCACAAAGAAAAGCTCCTTATTATTACGAAATATTTGTTTCAACTAAACAATCTCTCTCTCTCTCTCTCTCTCTCTCTCTCTCTCTCTCTCTCTCTCTCTCTC
>JAECUM010067572.1:0-14676 GCA_016617855.1 Megalonaias nervosa
ACAACTGTACAGCGCACGGTATCAAAGTTCTAGTTCCTAAATGACATGTAAAATGTCATCTGGTTTTGTCCTGGCTTTGCCGAATGTTAATATTGGTGCGTGCTTTGTTGCTCTGGGTGCAGTCGGAGAGAAAAATCCAAAATATGTTTCATGTTTTTCGGATTAAATGTAAACGTTAGTATCATTTATTTTCAAGGATACTTGTTAGTTACGGATACATGTTAGCGATATTAGAGTTCACTTGTAATAAGGTGCATATGAAAATAGATATTTTTAAACCTGGAAAATGTAATTACGAATGGGCATTAAACCACTGGCGTACAGATGTAATCATCAGGTACATTTACCTAACTGGTAATGAAGAAAACAAAGATCGCGTTCACTAGACAGGCAAATGGTTCCGCTTGATGCTGGATTGATATTCATTTCTTTCCGATTCCCTCGAAGCCAATACGCATTCATCAAAAATTGCATTCGCCCTAAGATGGGACATATGCAGTTTACTTTTTCTATTAGAAATAGTAAATCTTTTCATCACTTTTTGTAAACCCAAATATTTGCCATTGAAATTATTGTATCCCATGCGCTTTATGTTTCAGTGAGCAACCATACTAAGTTCTGCAAATCTACATCCAGTGGAAACATGTGTTACTATTATTACAAAGATCTTCTAAATAAATCCGATGCCACGGCTTTTTGTAAACGACTTGAAAAGGAAATGTTTCATTTCGATAATGATGATGCTACGGAACAGTTTGTCCAAGAAACATTGAAAAACATTGATGGCGGAATATGGTTAGGTGCGGTCAAGCTAAACACTGATTGGATATGGCTCAATGGTATTTTTTTTTAGTATTTCTTTTCATTTAAATTAACACAGCAGTCAGATATACTCATACGATGCATTGCAGCACTTTTCATCTTTATTATGATCTAGATTTGGATGGTGGTGGTGGTGGTGGTGGCTAAAAGGTGAATAGACAAGAGATAACTTAAATGATCCTTAACGACGCATGCGCGGAGAATGCATAATAGGTCCAGTACCCCTTCTTGCATATCATTAGAGGCGATTAATGGTTGCAACCCATTTTGTTTACTGGAATGCATCCGGTGATAATTTTCCAGCTGGAAAGGACTTGGAAGTTAGCAGTTAAGTAACGAAGAGACTTAAATTATTTATAAATTGTAAATTTTAATTTTGACATCTCATATGCCTATAAGGGCATTATTTCAGACCATTTAGACAGGTGATATACATATGTCATGACTTTAACATAAAAGTAAAATGCCAGTAGCAATTCATAATTAATTGTTGACAAGCTTAGACGGAATAAATGGATGATCAAAGTTAGTTATGTTTCAAACTAACGTACAATTAAAAATAATACATTTGATATGTCCTTGCAAACAATATCTAGCAATGGTTTAGAAAAAAGCAGATTTACAGATTATATTCAATAATGATGATATTGAAAGAATCAGCAACAGCTTTGAAAGTAAGATTATCAATGTAGTACGACATGAAGAAGAAATACATTGAGTATTTGATGTAGATGAATATACTGATGTATATAAGGCCAACTTTATAGTACAGGTGGAAGACATTTTTCGTAAATTTTACAAGGTCAATCTACGGCAGTTCGGCTACAAGAGATAAAATTTATGGAGAGCAAATTTAGACTTCAAACAGCACGTATGGCTCAGTATATGACGAATCTGCTATAGATAATAATATTTCAATTTAACATTAATTTGAAATCATTTTTGCGTCAGTAATAACTGAAGAAACTTTGCAAATTGCTGAAAATGAAAGTTTTTGTTTTGGACGTATGTCCTTTTTCACTAGTTCATAACGCTAAAGGACAATGTGTCAAGAGTAAAATATTCTAAGAATGCTTTATAACGTTTAAATGGCCAACATTAAAGACAGCATAGCTCCATCGACAGAGTCGATATATTCCTAAGGTAGATCAATAGATGTGGAGTTTACAGAACAAGACAAAGAACTGTATTTAATAAATCTTTAATGTGATTCCTAATGTGCAATTGCTTACACAAATATTATTCACATCTGAGAACAAATTAAACAGAACATACAAAAATTATACTCTATTAAAACAATGGTTAGGTGAATAACGTACAAGCATATTGCACATACAAGCGAGGAAAAGACTTTCATACAAAAGAGTTTATGTTAGTCACGTGGATTACTAATGGCAGGGAGATATTGTTGGCATACACGCATATGAAAGGTGTGACAGCGATAGATACAAATGCATCTTGACATTGATAGATCTTCTTAAAATTTGCCTAATCAAAGAAAGTAAAAACAAACACGAATAAATTGATATAACGTATATAATGCTTTGAGATAAATTTGCAAAGGGTGAGAGCATGAAAAGAAACAGCCTAATGAATAGAAAGAATTTTACAGCAAAAAAATCAAGAATTTGTTAGAAAAGGACAGAATCGAACACTTTTCAACTTACTCAAACTGAAAGGAGTCAATTTAACAGAACTAGATTACGGAATTATTACTCCTAAAAATAAAATCAGAAAATAATTTCAAGGTTTATCAAAGCTAATTGATAGATACAGTAAAACTCATTACATTAAATCAAATCTGTCAAGGAAGAAACGGATGAAAAATCTATTCGTTATTTGCAAACTATATATTTTAAACACCCAAATTTAAAATAAGTGGAACTGTTAGAGTTTCTAAACTTAAACAAGCAATTATATTTGCCAAGAGTCATTTTTGTAACTTAAGCGAAGAAATTTATAAAATCAGGAAAGTAATTTTAAGTGATTCTTATAACTATAGACCGGAATATTTAAAAAGAGATACAAAGGATTGTTTTATGAAGAAGAATTATCTCTATGTTATAATCCAGATGACATATACGAAATTGAAAAGACCTTAGTACTAATGAAATAGACAGGATATGATGAAAGGTTGAACAGCTGGTAACCAGCAAACCCCCCAAAAAACAAAACAGTTTTTCTTTAAAATAAATGATGTACTAAAAATGCACCTCTGCAATCGAAACGACCGAAGAAAAGGGTCATGAAAACTGAGATTTTGGGAAGATAACAAGATTCTTAAGCGTGACAGATTTGGGAAAAACAGGGAACATCAGAAAAAAATGAGTTAAACATGCACATCATGTGAATTTATATTGATCAGAAAACCAGGGTATCAAGGAAAGTAATCCCCAATGCATTACATATAGACAACAAAATGTTTCACATGAAAAAGCTATAAGGCGACTAGAACATAGATAGTATCCAAGATAAAAGTCAGTGACATCACAGAAGAAGTTAAAAGAGATAAAATTGAAAATGTGAATTGTATTTTGAGTTCGTCTCAAAATGTTCTGAAAAACAACTACAATGTTAAAGACTACAAGCTAATAAATGATCTTGGAACAAAAAACAAACATAAACGGTATTTGAAAATCACATAGATGTTAATGCAATCATAACGGCAATTAAACGTATTTCAAATTTTGTACAAAGAATGGATACCAGTGATAGACATAAAAAATTAGTTATGCAGTTTTGCTGGATAGAACGTTTGTTTATAATTTTAGCATAGGCACAAAACATTCAATCATAAAAAGTAACACAGAATAAGCTAATATCATTTAAGTTTATTTCTTTTACAGCAGTTTGTGGATCTCAGTATTTTGAACATTCAGCTTTCAGAGTACTTTCATTTGACACCTCGTAGTCATTAGAAGTAAACTACTGAAACACATGGTACAGTCAACAATGAATTTTGTTGACGACGTTCAGTCCTTACAGAGGAAAGATATTTCAAATGAAGAACGTTTCAGGGACAACGTACACCTGAGGTGCGATAATGCAGATATTGTGTATGTAAAACAGCCATTCGATGTAAAAGGTTATCAATGCAAGATAGAAAAACTGATAGAAGAAATGGAAAAAACTATCTACAAAATACTGTAAATGCAAAGATTGTGTGAATGAAACGATATAGATTTGGCATTACAATAAATAAAATGAACATATTAAGGAGAATTACATTTGAAAGTGCAAAAACAACAAATAGACCCTAAATGTGTTCACAGGAAAACGATAGTTTCATGCAAATGTTTTGGTTGCCAACAGTTAACATATGATCATAGATATATAAATTTAACTGGGTTTACTCATGGACACAGACACACCTTTATTTTGTGGGCCTTCAAGAAATGGCGACCACACAGTTGACTCCAGTCCAAAAGTAAAGGCTCTGTTTTATATTAGATACCTCTTCTTCTACGTACGGTACGCCAAGGGCGAAACACCGTCAGCGATCGACTTTAAATACAAAGAAATAGACAGTTTTACGACCTTACCGTTATCATGTAACGCAGTTTAAATGCATCCACTTTGTATAAATGTATCAAATTTGTTAACTGACCTTAACCACCTCAACATAGTATATGCATTCAATGAAACAAGAGGTTGCTACATTAAAAAAGATTTTATTATAGACAGTTACATACACACACATTTCTATACACAAACATACATACATGCATAAATATACAGAATTTTTTGTTTGTTTTCAAAAGCACTGTTGAATGATGATGATGACGACAACGACGACGATGATTATAAAGATGAGAAAGTATTTAAAAGTGACAAAACCAAGCACTTTGCAAACAGTAACAAATCCGGCTTTATCTTAGAAATTTTAGTATTATTTTTATCCATAAGATTAGTGTTATTTTTATCCGTAAGATTATGACCGTCTTTATATTTAGTTAACAATATAATTGCATGTTTAAGTTCAATGCTTCTGTTTTTATCAAATTCCGTAGATAAAATCCCAATTTCTTCTCTTAAGGTCGAACGTTTACTAACGCCTGGACAAATAAAATATTTTCAACCGATACAGCTTATGAAAATTCGTCATGCTTGATTATGGTTCCATCGATCCAAATTCTTGCAAGAATGGGATGTCAGAAAATATTTTCTGTATTATGTCAAGGTGAGTGGGTATTAATACTGCTTCTGCTACTGCTGTTATTATTACTACTATTGCACAACTATAGAATATATTAATGGCAATATAGGGAAGTAATAATAATAATAATAATAATAATAATATACTTGCATTACATATCCCTGGAAGAAATACATCTTAATTCATAACAATGCTTCCCGTGGCAGCAAAGGAATCTACTCTAAGTTTATGATAATATGATAATATAAATCAAAATATTCATTTCTGTTATTCGCGACACTCTCCTTATTTTAAAAGGAAAAATGTAGAAAAAAACCCCAAACAAAATTCACTGCTAATTCCAATCGACGTATATCTAAGCGGATCAAATTCATATTCTTGCAGTGTGTTTACATACATGATAGGTTTAACGTCCCCATACAGTGTAGACCAAACTATTATCCTTGAAAACGTCTCGTACTTTGGCATTTTCTACAAAAATTCCTAATGATGAAAACTGGTTCACCTTGCATATATCTACAATATTTGCAGACACAGGCTCAACCGGCTCTGCTTCACCGACGCAGTCTGAATCGAAAGTTACTACAACAGAGTTAGCAGTAGTTGCTACAACAACAGAAACAACAACAAAATTACAACCAGGATCAACTACAGTGAATTATGACAGCTTTTATGCGCCGATTCCACCTATTAAATCTGTCCAGACCCTTTACATCACAAAGACAATGACAGAAATCCCAAGTGCAAAAACTGAACAATCCGGGACAACCTCTGGTACATATTAAGCATGACAAATTCATCTTGAGTCTAAACGAAATAATACAGCCTGTAACTCTAAAACAAAAATAAAGAAAAGAAAAAAAAGCACTTACACTGCTTAATATTTACAATGAAACTTGAAAACCAGTCAGGAGACAATGGTAAATATATATATATTTGTCGTTTAAAACGGCAGACGTGTAAACTTTCACGAATAATGTGCGAAGCATACAGTTATGGGAAGGAGACACAAAACAGCCGTATTTTCGTTCTCAAAAGGCAACAAAATATAAACGATGGATATGTATTATTTGTGTAATAATAAAAGAACAAGGGGCGATGAAAAGTAAACGAGATATTCATTCACCCTCTTGCATCCTTGTCAGGAAGGTCATGTTCTGAAGCAGATAAGTGATAAACAATTCCGTATAGGAGAACTATGTGTCAACGCTCCACTTAATCCAATTCCATTTTTGACATCATTGTAACAGGATCAAACCATTTCGGATTGTATATAGCAAAGACACGTCACACCAGCAAGTGAATGGATGTTTATTTACAATGCAAACTAATGCTAACTGACACCCTTACTTTAACCGCTCATAAAGTAAACATTAACAACTAAATCGTCTACCTTACTTATGCGCACAAAATTCATCAACTGATATAATAATGATAACGTTCATGAACAAATGTAAATAAAACATATTTCATCAAAAAATAATTACCAATGATATCTTTCGAAAATGGATATGATTAATGCATGGAAGTTACCAACATATATGACTAATATATGGATTAATCAACAAATATGATCAACATTTAGATTTATTAACAGATATCATCAATTTATGGATTTACCAACAGGTATGACTGATGTAGTGATTTATCAACAAATGTGATCAAGGTTTGCATATATCGAGAAAATATCATCAATCTATTGTTCATCAATTCATCAATCTCATCAACAAGTGTGCTGGTACATTAGATTGTCACACATGTTATTTTTAAGTTCCAACCATTACGTCTTGCCGATGAAAGTGCTTACATGTATTCGCCAATTAAAAAAGCTAACAACATCTCCAGGACAATAAATCAACAGCTTGGGCCACTGCGTATAAATATGCAGCATGTCTACGAAAAATAAAACAATTACTAGCATTAAATTTCCAATGGTATTTATACACAAATAACGCATTCAATAATAAATTAATTGAAACCCGGAAAAAGGTAAAGTTACCAGCACAAGGTAAAATCTTAAATATTTGATCCGTGAAACTTACCTAAGACATATTTTGGTTAATTGATTATTTGAATTTAAATAGCTCGATGTAATTTCATGTCAAACCTATTTCTCGTTGCAATTATATTGTTTGCTATATAACAGTAACCCACTCAGCCACCAAAAACTTGCCCTCTCTCTTTACAAATTTGCGTTTGGGGTTAAGATATTTTGTCACACTATTTACTTTAAAAAAGAACAATGATACTTAGAAGTATGTTAAATAGTTACCAACGGTTGCTTCTTCATGACCGAATGTCTTTGCATTTCAATCACCAGATGTCTATACAATTCATCACTGAATGTCTGTACAGTTCAATCAAATATTTCACCTACATTTACAAAACGTTCAATTAAACTATATCATTTGTTATTTTTGTTTCCAGATAAACACGAGATTCATACAACAAGTCAAGGTTCTACCAATGGCTCAACATTCGATTCATCTAATGACGGTTTCAAGTGGCCGATGACATCTGTTCAGACCACTTACACTTCAAAAACATCGGCAGGAATCTCCAGGGCAAACAGTCAACAGTCTGGGAATGTCTCTGGTAACTAAGAATTTTAAATTAAATCTTAATTTGACAAGAATGAAGCTACCATGTAAATGCACGCTGTTGCTAAAATTATTACTAAACTCGATGAGGAAGAGATGCGGTACCAAGACCGATATTCTTTGTACGAAATGTAATGTTACATATAAGATTAACGTATTGTGAAAATAATTTGTGGCGATCAGCATTGAAAAGAGAGAATTAGTACTTTGAATTATATTAATGACGTTGTTTGTTAGTTATATAACATATTCCGTTAATATATTTTGTAAAATTATGGTTCACTTTACGTAAATCATTAATACCCATCTATAGTTTTTGACAGGTACATTCGACAAAGAGTTGAAATTTTCTGTAATGTTTTATTTTTATTTTCAGTCATCAATGTAACAGTAGGGTTACACACAATTATGTTTCTCAGATCAGTCAGTTTCTGCTACGGTGAGCAATTGTATTAAGTTTTCCAAATCTGCTTCAAGTTGAATCTTGTTACATAATTCTGTGACGAAGCTTTAAGTCCCAACGTATGTATCTCAAGGCAAATAACAGGTTGTTTCTGCGTGTTGAACTAACTGTTATTCATACAAAAAGGTACATAGCTTCGTTACGGCCTGGTTTGTGATGTGTATTCCTCTGGAAGTAATCATACGAAAACAGAAATAATGTAGTAGGAATAAATGAATGGACACTCTTTGTTTCTATAATCTATTTTCTCTGTGTCAACGATTTGTGTTTGAAATTTTGTATTTTAATACTTTCAGCTAATCTATATTTCCCTTTTGTCCCTTCCACAATTCCTTCTGTTCGTGCACACAGTACATTAGTTGCAAGGAGTATAGGATTCCGTGTCTTTCATATGTTCTTGGGAGACTAGAGTAGATGTTCACTGTCAAAGAATCCATAAAAGATAGGATTGTCAAGTACATTCAAGTATCTCTTTTCTAATGTATATTTATGATGGACTTTTAAAATTTCCTTATTTCGATTATCTCACACCTAACACATTTCACCATGTAAGATAGTTTCTGACAGGTCATCTCGATATATGACCGTGTCGATATTGATGACGTGACGTAAACATGGAATATCATATGAGGATTGTTTTTCATTCATCATTTATGGTCATGAATATATTACATGTGTCGAATGAAAGTTTAGATTCTTTGCTGACTTTCCAATGCATACGAGTTGTCATTAACAAAATGTAGGTCTATGAATCAATATATTTTTGCGTTTGCATGTTACTGTCTTCCTATATAGAGCTTTTATGTGCCTGATCCTTAAGAGGAATAATGATTTCTTCACGACATACTTATGTTAATTTAGTACAGAGACAGCTTATGTTTGTAAAGTGAACGACTTGACTTGAACTTTATGTCATTGTTGAGGATGGTTGAAACTGTGATTGATGAATATTGTCACAATGTGCTCATTCCAGATGAAGTGATTTAAAGTATTTTTCTTATTTCTGCAGGCAATCCATTCCCTATTTCAATGCATGGGATCGAAGAAGGAGACAAGATTTACTTCGTCTCAAGTAAACAACAACTGAGCTGGGATTTGTGCACGAAATATTGTAAAAACTACATTATGGAATTTACAATAATTCCTAACAACAACACCTGGATCAACCTTGTTTTGAGGCTGGTTACATATGGTGGAATATACTGGGTTGCAGCATGTCGAAATGCAACTGAATGGCGATGGGTGAATGGTAAAATGTTTCAATATGAAATTTTTGTAATAGGCTTTATTACATCCTGGTATATATCAAAGGCCATTTTCGACTTGATGACCTATTTGTTTGTAGAGAAATCTTTCATTTGCAATTTTCAAGGTCCATTCTTCTTCGACATTGCTCGTGTAAACCATGAACACATTCTATCAGTAATTGACCTTTCATTTTAATAGAATTATTATCGTAGTTGAGAAATATAAAAATAGATGGAATAATATAATAATATTATATATACACCTAACATGATAATAACTAAAACAGACAAAATCTTCAATGATATAGGATATCACACTCATCCACCCCCGGCCAAAAAATTAAATTATGGCAAAACACACTGGATCCAGCCTTTTCACATAACTTTATGATGCAATGGCTCTTACACTGAATAATAAAAAGTCATCCTATATGAGGAATTATAGTGGACTAGATTGGGGAGAGGAGATTTGAACATTGGTGATTGTTTCAGGATTGGAGCCACGATGGTGGGCCAATGATTTCCACATTGTCTCCCTATTTTTATCTGTTTAAAAGTTTTAAGATTAGCATTCGCTCACTCCATGCTTAACATATTTAAACATTATCTCATCATTTGACCAGAATGATTCACGCATTGTTTAGTATCATTCTTTGTTTAAAAAAAACTGGTTCCACAATTTGTTGAAGACGGCCCCGTTAATGGACACATTCCTAAAGCTATTTCTCGTTCGTCTACTTTTTCTGTTGCTGAAATGGTGTAAACACCCCCTCCGTCCCAAAAATGTGCAAAACAGAACAAGTGTATTACAAAGTTTAATTGATATGTCGAAACGCACTCCCATTATTTGATCTGTTAGATACTTTTCCTTTGCTTAGTGCAGTGTACAAAGTCAAGCTCATACGACTACGCGACAATTGTATACGAGACATTGTATAAAGGATGATGTGTGGACAATAGTTGCTCTTATTGATTCATCAACGAAGCCTGGAATTTCCGTTAGAATATTTACTGATTGTTTACGACACAATGTCTCTAGAGTCGATAAAAACGTAGCACTCTGGTTTCAAGATGATTATGGTTATCACTTTTCTTGAACTCAAAAACGTAGTTCAAGTTCAAGGAAGGATGAAGCCATCTTGGACCATAGGAACCAAGGTCTTACTAACGAATGTTCATTATTTAGCAAGATTTGTATTTTATTGTACTGTACATAGTATGGGTTCATCTTTAACCATATTTAAAAGCTTTTGACATTTTCCACGAAGAGGAAAAACTGTAGTAATCATCCATATTCATTATTTTTACAAGTGAGATAGGTTCATCAGAGGTCTATATACCCCACAGTGACCCACATTTACTCTAATGCTAAATTTTCCAAAGACGTTATACCATCCCAAACGCTAATGTCCATATCCCATCGACTCCATACTGGCAAAACGTGATGTTAAATTCTTATACATTCCATGCCGATCCAAACTCCATGTTAAATTCCACACATACGAATAGTATTGGCCTTGTAACCCATGGGTTACGGGTTTTAGACCCGCCCAGGATAGCCGAGATCGGCTGCTTCAGTGTGTTCTTGAGAATGGCACTTAGTTACTCGCCATGATATTGTCAATAATGTGTTAAATTTGCCTTCAAACCAACATAAATGACACAAAACAAATAATAGAATACCTATATCTTGGAGAGAATTGACATACCAATTTTTTAGAAAATGCACTGGTTGTACTCTTGCTTTCGCCTCGATGATCCTTGCGATAATTCTTGTGATGAGTTCCAACTAATGTAAAGATTTACAGCTATGTATATCCATATTTCAAGCATTATAGTTATCCGAGATTTACTCACCCGAATCCTCCAACAACTTCTGCAACATATAGTATTCATTATTTTGTCACATGGAATTGGTGCTTTAAATCCATGCAGACCTGTACTCAGTGCCGGAGTACCCATTAAGCACACTAGCACGTGCTTAGGGCACCAGCCCAACATGGCCACCAGAAAAATAAAATTAAATTAATTTTTGATGCTGAAACTGACTGAATTATATATGACCGTTTCGATCTACATGTACTATATTTTGATTTGGAATGATAGCAACACTGGTATTTTCCCGGCCTGTTTAGCTTTTGTCATTATTTTTTTATTTATAGTTTCACATATAGTTGGAAGGGTTGGGTGGGGGAACCATAATACTTTATGTGCCTAGGGCCCTGGAAGGCCTTAATCGTGCCTGCCTGTACTGTACACATATTATTTATTATTTTGTCAAATGTAATTGGTGTTTTAAATCCATACAGACACCTATACAAATAGTATTCATTTTGTTGGTGTCTTACATCCACGCAGACACCTGTTAAGAACACGACGATTTAAAACTTGAATTAAGAATCCACAATTTCTTCTTAACAGAAACTTCTCTCTCACAACAATTCTTGAGACAGTTCACCCTTGGTAATCACGGAGACTGTTTGAGCCTGGATCTGCCGAGGAATCCAAATAGTTTACAACCGAGGCCATGTCTGGAAAAGCATTTCTGTTTATGTCAAAAATACAGTATGTCTTCTAGATTTATATTCCAAAAGTCGTTTCGTCGTCTTACATAGAGTATTATTTTATTGTACGTTTGTATAAATTGAAGTTAAATGGTGCTGAGTTAGTAGGAAATAGAAAGTAATATAAACGCCGGTGTCATGGGTGGATGACGTAGGAAATGACCACACGTGGAATCGAATCAAGGAGCATACAAGTTTTCATTACTACCTAATAATTCCCTCATGTGAAAATAATTGATCACCGTTTAGTTGTAAATCAGGGAGAATTCCATCTTCATGCTAATTAGTACTAATTTTGAAGACTGAATGAGCTATTAACATTTTTGTAATCAAGGACCGCAAAATCCTCTTCCTCATTCAGTTCATCTTCCAATCGGTATAGAAATCATTGCAGCGTCTTTCTCATTTTCGAAAGCTATGGTTATGAAGAAGATTAGTTGCTTTAGGCATGCGCAAGCTACGGCCCACAGGCCGCATCCTCCACGCGACCTGGTTTTTCTATCGGTAACATTTACATCATACGGGTACATTTTTAAAAAATCGCAATCTTGGAGGAAGTTGCACATGACTGAGTTGCTTGGTGAGTGGCGGGTCAATATTCTGGTTACAGAACCAGTAAGTTCGCTGTTAGGTATACCAGTAGTTTAAGAACACATCGACATTGAGGTAACTAACTCAAATAATTACTCTTGTTTGTAACTGATGCGACACGTTTTCTTCCAGAAGTTAGAACTCACTGTCTGTAAGATTTATTGCAAATATAGCCAGCATTTCAGAATGCACTTACAATGAAAGAGAGTGATGGCAAATGTCGTATTTTGAGTATGATGGCAAATGTTGTATTTTGAACATGATGGCAAATTTTGTAGCTTTAACATGATGGCAAATTTTGTACTTTGAGCATGATCCCAAATTTTCTATTTTGAACATACGGCATATTCGTACTTATAGCATGTTGGGAAATTTTGTACTTTGATCATGATGGCACATTTTGTACTTAGAGCATGATGGCAAATTTTGTAGTTCGAGTATGATGGCAAATTTTGTACTTAGAGCATGATGGCAAATGTTTTACTTAGAGCGTGATGGAAAATTTTGTACTTTTAGCATCGTGGCAAATTTTGAACTTAAAGCATGTCGGCAAATTTTGTATTTTGAGCATGATGACAAATGTTGTACTTAGATCATGATGGCAGATTTTGTAACTTAAAAATTTTCTATCGTGCATGAGTCTGACATTTATGACATTAAAGTAAACTTTTCCATAACAAAACAGCGACGAAACTATTATACCTACCTTTAATGATTTAAAATATTTAGTATATGTTTACATAAGGACCAACTGCGCCTTTTGAATGATTCTGGTATCTGAAAGACTGTGCTTCAATCAAGGTTAAGAAAATCTATAAAGTTCACGCTTTTTCGTTTAAAGTTAACATTAGAACGAAGAGAAATGAATTATTTATTCCTTATATTAACGAACAGACGTGGATCATTTGTCTGTGTAATTCGTTTCATATAAAATGTATATTTACCAAATAACGTGATGATGCATATACAATTGTGCTTCAAATATCCATAACACGTTTTATAGACATTTTTTCAGCATGGCAGGTAATTCAAAATTTCGAAACTGTAGTAGTCATGCTATATACTTTTCGCTCCAGTAAGAGTATCTGACAAAAATGGAACTTTTATGGCATCCCAGGTTGTGACGTCAACACCACATGCTGATCCTTCATACGTCTTAAAGACCTTAGCCTCGCCTATCAGATCGGTGTAGATTTACTTCACCGAACCTTCATCCTTTAAAGATGGTAAGAACACTGATTGTCTACTTTTTAGGTACGAATTTTCTATGGTATCCATTTTTAAGAACTTGCGAAGAGTTACAGCAGTTTAAGTCAGTGAAATTACATTAAAATCGAGAAGATTTTTAAAATCTCAATTTTCAGAGCGAACAAGAGCGCGTGATATTGTGGCCATGTCAAAGAATTAAAAAATTGCTCGTTGTTGGCTGGTTATTAACAGCAGATTCAGCTCTTTATTGGGCCATGACATTCGGAGCAAATGGGAGCTATATGTATCTTTCCTAAGGACACGACGAGTATCTGTGCTCCCAGAAAGAAGTAATATAAAAATATGCATGAAAAATAACAGCAAAGATTACGATACCGAAAAATAAATAAATAAATAAATAAATAAATATATATATATATATATGATTTTGACAATTCCTCTTTTGACAGATACATTTCTTTCATCATAATAAATGCTACACTTGCCAGAAGAAAATCATGGAACTGTGACAATCTGGATGGACTGAAGATTGTACATGGTCTAACCGAATCTATTTCAGTGGCAACTTTTGTGTTTATGTCCAAACCCTGTGAATATATAGCACTGATGAATAATGGTGCGAAAGAAGTGTTGTAAGAGGTACATTTTACAATATATTGAATATGAGAAGTCAAAGAAAAAAAAACAGGATCCAAAAATATTCAGCTTGCATTTTCAAATGAAATAGAAAAATGTTTGTCAATATTTTACTGGTTTTCCACGTGCTATAGGGTGATGTCATTACCCAAACATAAGAATTACACCAACTGTTCTACTGGTTGAATACATTCGTTTTTCGTTCTGAAAAAATATGTTCCATTTATGTGTATATGGTATTATTTAATCAGTAATCAGACAAGGTTTGCTGAGAGGAACCTTGCACAAAGAAATCTGGGTAGAATTTGAATCTTTGGACTCTAATTCTTGATGCAGAAAAAGCTGGCACACTCAGAGAACACACACACACACACACAAATATATATAT
>JAECUM010067579.1:0-11152 GCA_016617855.1 Megalonaias nervosa
ATATATATATATATATATATATATATATATATATGACAGGATCTAAAAGATATACGAGTCTCTAGTGAAACTGAATCAGTAAAATAATAAAAGAGACAAACAGTCATACATATAATTATATTGTTATAAAGGATATACAATTTATCAATTTAAAAAAAAAATATCTTATGCAATTTTATATAGTGCATTGGTATTAAGGCCATTAGGATACAAAGAATCTAATTTATGAATCCAGTAAGTTTCTTTTATGAGTCTATTCATGTCTCCATGCACAATATCTTTTGGTATGAAAGAAACATCGAGTGGAGAGTGATTATTGGTATTAAAATGTGTTGAAATATTAGAGGAAAACTGAGGATCTCTGTAATTTTTGTATGAAAGCGATGATTATTCATTCTCTTAGAAACTTGTTAAAGTGTTTCTCCAACATATTGCATATTACATTTTTTACAGGTTATCAAATAAATCACATCAGTTGATAAGCAGTTAGTGTTATAACGTAGAGAAAATACATCTTTTGTATTAGCACTACTGCAATTTCTCTTATGTTTGCACATTGAGAGCACCGGTGTCTATTACATTTAGATGACGAGATTTGTCTTTTTTTATTCTCTGTCTGTTTTGTTCTAATTAGAAAATCTTGCAAATCCTTGGGTCTTCTATAAGCAAGAATTGGTTATTTTTGTCAGCAATTTTAAGCTGGTTTTATTTGATAAATTTAGGAGACTTCAATATTTATTAATTTTTATTCCTATATTAGATAATAAAGGATTAAATTGTATAGTGAAAGGAATTATATTTTTCTCTATTATACAATTTACTGTGTTTAAAGCCTCATGATGAGTAAGATTACGAGCTTTGTTCAGGGCAGAATCAATGATATGATTAGGATAATTTCTGTTTTGAAAATATGTTTTTAAATCATTCAACGAATTTTGTAATTGACAATCATCTGAAATAATGCATTGGTATCTTTTGGCCTGGCTATATGGTACACCGTTTTTACATGACATGGGATGACATGAAGAATATTCCACATACTGGTGGATATTAGTTTCCTCGACATGAATATTTGTAGAGATAGTGTTATCAATATGTTAATTACATTTACATCTAAAAATGATTAAATTTACTTATACTGCATCTAGTACGCATGTTTCATTTTTAGATGTAAATGTAATTAAAAATATTCATAAATTAGATACTTTGTATCCTAATGGCCTTAATACCAATGCATTATACAAAATTGTAAAGAAGTATTTTGTTTAAATTGATAAATTGTATGTCCTTTATAACAATATAATTATATGTTTGACTGTTTGTCTCTATTTTATTTTATTATTTTACTGTAGTGATGTAACAGACTTTCAGCTAAAATACCCAGTACGATTTTAAACTTAAACAACCGAGAGCTTCTTATTTGAATTTGTTTACTGCATACATATGAAACAAAGTTACAGCACATAGTGCAAAACGTGCCATGGAGCTCTCGCGATCAATGGGTTTCTTTGACATACATATGTATGTGCATGCATATTAAGTAAGAAAATTATATATAGTATTGTAAGTTGTACTTCAGAGTCTTGCACATAGATAGTCATATGATGAAATCGAGGTATTAAGTTTTCTTAAAGATTGGTAGGTGGACAACCAAGAGATTAATCCAACAACTTTACTCCCTTGTTTGCAAATTTAGTTATATATTTATCGACTTTTAAACTGATTTAAAAATTCATCATTGCAACATTTAAGAATAGTAGGAAATAACTTGTGTGGCTAAATATATGGACTTTTATAATGTGATGTTGTCTCTATATTAATGAATCAGAGTAAGAAATTGTGTCCTATAAATCATATTTGCCTACCTACTATTCTAATATTTTAGCAGTTTCTTAATTTGGACAATAGTATTGTCATCAAGATTTTATTAACCATTACTTAACCTGGAGAAAATAAAAGTTTCTTTTCCATTTCAGACGAAATATTTTCGTTGTGACAGCCCAAGTACTGCTGGATGCCTTGGTGAACAAGGACATAGAAAGCATAACCCAGTTCTCTCTTATGATTTTTGATGAGTGTCATCATTGCCAAGCCAAGCACCCCTTCAATCAGATCATGAGCTTCTATATGGCTATCAAGCTGTCAAATTCCGATTACAAGACATCACTGCCACAGGTGAGACTAATAATGACGACGATGATGATGATGATGATGATGAATAGAAAGGTTCCGCTAAACCTTACTTGTTGACTTTGGAGTGTCTAGAACTGGTTGAGTAGAGGCAAATGGAGATTTTGCCCCAGCATGTCGTGTCATCAGTGGTTTTGCTCCAGTCATGTAACGTCCTGCCACATGGGGTGCCCCCAGCTCTTTCTGCAGTTTAAGTTTTAGCACCTGGCTAGCCCAGCTCCGCTCAGCACAGTTCCGACGGACAACACACAACATACCGTGAATTCCCAGCACGACATTTCTTGATTCCCTTGCTTACTTCGACTCTTGTGCAATCTATAAGCTCAGACTTTGCCACTTGCTGGATTGCGACTGATGTGTATGTCAATTTGAATGCAGCGCATATTTTAGTTCTTATGGTTGCGTATTTTGTCAAGTTCGTCTAGAATAAGCCTGAAGTTTTTGGAGATGGCATTGTCGTGTAGTGTATTAGTTTGTGGTCATGGTGATGTTTTTTATTCAGCCAATACATGGATTTAATGCTGCTTTTTAGCTGCCATGGATAATTCTTGGCTGATAACATTCATTGTTACAGAAATAAGACCACAACTTAAAGTTGTAATCTCAAAGGTAACTGCAGTGGGCCAGCAATGATTGTTGATAATATTCCAATCATCACCACACCTTATGGCATTGTGTTGTCATTTCGACTGTGCCATCACAAAGCACTGCGAGCATATGTTGGGTTTGGCTGTGTCGTTATGGTGCAGCTTTATAGCCTCTAATATACTGGAAGCTGAGGATGGTCTTAGACATAGGGGTCATTGGTGAGCGTTGCGGCGGTTGCCAGAATGGTCAGTCAATGTAGATCGCAGTAAGCAAGTAGATGGGCAGGGGTAGTACGAAGACCAGACGTTGGTCTGGTCTCCGGTCCGGAGTAAGGCTATAGAGCATGTAGTCAGAAATAGCTTTATCGATGGAGCCCGAGTCCAGATATAAACCGTCCGCACATGTAGGATGTAGATAGATCGTGATTGTACTCTGCACTCCACAGGGCGCGATGTTCTGCCCAGACAGAGAATGGCAATCGATGGGGTTACCAAGACGGGCCTTCTCAATATCTGGCACAGGCTTCAATGTGTGATGTCAATATAGTAGGCAATGGAACTGATCTCTATTTTTGCGCAAAGGGACTAGATTATCGACAACACATTGTTGCTCATTTTTGTGTCGTCAACCTTCCGGGCTGTTATCTCCCGCTGAATTTCCTGGTTAACAAAATTTATTTTGTAAGCACCGAGTGGCAGGTTTGTGTTCTTCTTGTGGTGCCACTGTCGAGGAAACCTCCAAAGGTATTGCTAGCCGGGAGTGGATCGTGGGGCCAGTTGTAATGGACTTGGAGAGCCGCCAGTAATATCTCGAGTTCGTGCCCCTTGTGGGCCTCATTCAGCATCAAAAAGATGGCGTCAAACACCGACTTTGTTTGAACTCGGTTACACAATTTATGTGGTGGGAGGTATGCTCTTGAATGGCCCACAGGTGGGCCACTATGTCCTTGACTGTCTTCTTAAGTATTTTCGCACTTGACTTGTTTCCACGAGTGTCCATTTGTAATATCGATCATCGTTCCCACAGTACAGTAGTACGAGTCATAAACCTCGTGATAAAGCCTTTTGATTAGCGCTTTAATTGGAGCATCATCCATGATATCATCCTTTAGCAGGGATTGGCAGATAGCACTAGCCTTGTTGACTATCGAAAGAGGTGTTCCCGGCCAGGAAGGTCCCTATCAACATTTCGTATCATTTGATTCCATATTCTGGGACGCTGTAACAGATGATCATGCTAACATTGTTAAATAAATGTAGTCTGGTTGACTGTTGAATAAATGTAGTCTGGTTAACTGTTAAACAGCAAGTGGTTTTGCCGTTGTTCTGGCTCGTGCTTACATTGTATTTACGCAGGCGTTTGTCTTTTTTGGCCTCACTCATTCTTGAGCTGCTGCTAGCTATGTGGACCTTTAATCTTTGAGCTTCAGCCAGTGTACGCCAGTAGGCATTAACTATTACATATTCTGCGTAAACTCAGAGCCACTTGGCTTCTTTTTCAGATTCCTCTTGAAGCACCCACCTTGGCCAATATTCTTCTAGGTACTTCGGACGTGTCCATCGGTCGGTCTCTGACAACTACAGCATTTTACTAATATTTAGTTGCCAGAGATGTGGCAACTACATCTCTTTTCCGAATAAACTATCACCTTTGCTCTTAAACCTCTGGGCCTGCGTGAGCATTGCTGACCTGCACTCAGGCAGGGGCAGCACTGACAGCGCAGCTATGAGGCCTTCAGGCAACCTTTACAACGCCGATGTTGTGTGAGCTATGGTGTTGGATGAGCAGCGATATGTCTTTGACCTCCTAGTGTATCAGATCGGCGGTATTTGAATCACAGACGGGTGGCCTAGACTGGTTTAGTAGAGATGAAAAGCTCTTTTCAAACATGTATTTGACACTATCGTGTGTAATCTGACATGGTGTTTAACATAAAGTGCAGCTCGTTAAGGCGGGACATGTACTCAACTGGTATTCATATCTAATGTTATCTATTGGAATCTTTGACAAATGTTATAGTCTTGTAACGCATTTACGATGTTTTCAAAAGCATTTGCAACTCACTGAATTCACCTAACCCACACATTGTGAAGATGTTGATCAGATTAATGGTGGCAAAGCTGAGGTGTTCTTGTGCCATCCGAGGCTAAAGAGATACGAGGGTTCGTTTTGCCACTGAAACGTCACATTTTTACCAATAATAGCATCTTGGCCGAGGTATAGGTCATCAGCACTTTTCCCAGTGGCCCTCTGTAAGCATCTTGACTTGCTCGAAAATGTTGATTTTAATGCAGGATGTCATATTGCTTGGATCCTATTCCATTTTATGCTGCCTGTAAGGAGGTACAGCAAATGCTGCGTTTTCCCGCAGCCATGGTGGCAAACAAGCAGCACCAGGATGTGGTCGGGAAGCAGGCCCCAGTTATGCTGTGGAATTTTTTGCTACTTTGTGCCTGAAATATCAAGGATGTCTACGCTATTAAATAGCCTCTTTATCCTTTAAAATGGTTGCATATTGTTTGCACTATTGTCAAAAGATTAAGACTGTTAGCAACTGTCGGGTACGGCACGCCAATAGAAAACACGCGCTCAAGGAAACATGTGGTATGTGGGGTCAAAAGTTCCACCAGCGTCATGCAAACCACTGCTTGAACACTTTATAAACACAAGCAAATGTTTCGACCACAATCGTCGAACCAAACCTGTTGATGCCCTAGTCAACCGCCTAAACGCCGCAAGCTACCGACGAAACATGGCATACTGGCACAGCGGCGAAATTCTTGACGAAAGCCAGGCTGGTGTTGCGAGGTTGCCATGTCCTTGCGACAGGAGGGAGCTCACTACGTGTCAAAACAACAAATCATTCAACACTGCTGAAGTTTTTAAAATGACAAAACACATTGGATACTAAACTTGCAGTGATATGCTACAGCCTCCAATGTTACGGGAAGGGTGTGGCAGTGGCCAAAATGCTGGCAGAAGCCCCCCCCTCCAATATCATAAGATGTTGCTAGGGCATGTTTAATATGTAGTAACTGTAGCATATTTACCTGCCAGCACCACGCAAAAAATGCCCAGGTTGCAGTTTTTTCATATTTCATCCCGTAACAAAAAGCACCAGCTCAATCTCTTGCTTCTACGACAAGACAGCTTAGTGTCAGTTTAGGCACCAGTATACCCAGGCATTACTGCGTTCCGAGAGCGTCTGGTGCATTTCACTTTTCGTGTCTAGAGCACAAAATTAGACATTGTTTATTCCGTACACACTTATTCTGTGGTGGTCACTACGTATGTCGGTTGTGGAGTGTCCAAATTCTTTTTTCTCTTCGAGAGACTCAAAGTAGAGGTGGTGCCTAAGTTTGGTCTTTACAACTGCCCTTGATATTCCTTGTGCCTTTGCACCTCTCTACGCTCTTAGCCATTAGTATAGAACACATCTTTGAATGCAGGAGAATAAATTAAATACTTGGCTTTCCGGAACATCTTTAACCATCCGAATTTCTTTTAATTGTTTTGGGTTCAATATATGCCATGGAGTCGGTGTTCCTTAGGGTAGTAACTCATATAATATTGGTGAGTTTCAATACACTTAAACCACCAGTTGATAGACTCTGCATCATGGCCCAATCATAGCGGTTATTGATGTAAAGGTATATTATCCAGCATTTTGTCTTTCTTTGTCATATCCTGGACACACTGGATTGTTCACTTTCAGTTGACGATGGCTCGCGATCGAAATGACGCCACTGATGCTATTCTCAATAAATGCATGCATGTCAATGTCAGTCAGCAGCTCTAACTTGGTACCTGTGATTGTAAGTATGACATCTCAGCTCATTTCTTGTGCACTGTAGTAATGGGCTGTGTTGGTACCATTGTTTGTTATTAAGCTCTCATACTGCCTCACACATAATCACCAATAGAAGCGCATCGATCCTGTGGCAAGGTCCTGGTAGCTTTCCATTTTCTGGAAGCCAAATGTCTTCCAGACACTAAGCACATGTTCATAGTCTTTTGCAGAAATATCATGCTGATCAGGCCATAGAACATCTTTATTGGTTGACGCTGTGTTTCTTGAACGCACTCTCATCTGCTCATATTCATCTGGGTAGACGCCATTGCATAGCAGAAAGTCAGTGTTGTCGTTCCGATAACCAGTGTACTTTGCTCACCCGTTGAGCAAACTGAATGACTCCTTCAATTGCGCTAGTGTAGCTACCAGTTGTCAGGTTGATTTTCATGAACTGGAGACTTTTTGTTAAAGTTCAGCTGTCCCAATGAAAACGTCATATGTTTTGCATGTTTGGAATAGCCTTGAATTTATCAGACTGGGCTGTTGTTATTGCCTCCATGATATGATGGCCATCGTAGTCTCGCAGAGTATGGTTAACAATTAACACATTTACCTTGCTTGGGTAGATATGGAGCTTGAAGCTGCATGCTTTGTTGGAAGATCCATGCTATTTTTACCTGTGATATGACAGTGGTCTGACTCCTTATTTATCGTATGGTCAGCAAGTTCCTCTCCGCAAATATGGCATTCTGTGTCTTCCTAGAATTCCTTCCGTCCATTAAAATCTCAACTGGATTTTGAAGCGCCTTGGATCAATTTCATCTCACACTCAAGGCTGTAGATGAAACTGGCAACTGCATTCTTGCCACGGTAGAACACTGACTGCTTGGAGGCATAGTTACAGCGAACAACCATGTATCGAAAGGTACACGAGACCTGATCAGCTATTTTTATATTCACGTTTTTGTGTTCCATGAGTACGTTTAGGGTCTCGCAATTTGCGTAAATAACGCAAGAGACGCTCATGTGGCAGTTGTAGTTCTGAAAGGCTAGAATGTTCTTGTCTGCCTCCAGTGAGGACACACCATGACACTTTTCGATTATACCTAAGAAGTATTTCGTGTGAGTCTCCAAGGGGTCATCCTGGTTGAAGACATGTAGGCACTTTCCTTGTTGCCATGCTTGTATACAAGTTCTTTATCCATATATAGTTAATCTTTTCTCATTATGAGAAGAGCAATAGATCAATTGAATGTTGCCTCGTGTTTTGCCACATGATGATGCACATTGGGTATAGACCATGTTTCTTATCAAATACACTCACCATAGTTTTGTAGTAGCGCTAAAACTGTCCAATATCAGAAACTTCTGTGACTGTGTAGTCGAGCTTGTCCAAATGCCAGTTGTACTATCCTGGCTGATCAGCATGGTAATCTTCAGTTGGGTAAAGAGCTGGAAGGACGGTACGCTCAAATCACTTCTTGTCCAAATGCCAGTTGTACTATCCTGGCTGATCAGCATGGTAATCTTCAGTTGGGTAAAGAGCTGGAAGGACGGTACGCTCAAATCACTTCTTGTCCAAATGCCAGTTGTACTATCCTGGCTGATCAGCATGGTAATCTTCAGTTGGGTAAAGAGCTGGAAGGACGGTACGCTCAAATCACTTCTTGTCCAAATGCCAGTTGTACTATCCTGGCTGATCAGCATGGTAATCTTCAGTTGGGTAAAGAGCTGGAAGGACGGTACGCTCAAATCACTTCTTGTCCAAATGCCAGTTGTACTATCCTGGCTGATCAGCATGGTAATCTTCAGTTGGGTAAAGAGCTGGAAGGACGGTACGCTCAAATCACTTCTTGTCCAAATGCCAGTTGTACTATCCTGGCTGATCAGCATGGTAATCTTCAGTTGGGTAAAGAGCTGGAAGGACGGTACGCTCAAATCACTTCTTGTCCAAATGCCAGTTGTACTATCCTGGCTGATCAACATGGTAATCTTCAGTTGGGTAAAGAGCTGGAAGGACGGTACGCTCAAATCACTTCTTGTCCAAATGCCAGTTGTACTATCCTGGCTGATCAACATGGTAATCTTCAGTTGGGTAAAGAGCTGGAAGGACGGTACGCTCAAATCACTTCTTGTCCTTGTTCTTCACATTAATTGAGGCGTGCACTGTGTTTGCAGAACGTAGATCCATACGCAGAATGGGTGGCACTGCGACACTCTAATTTTATACACTTAGCACCAAGCAAAATACCCATTAAGATCCCTCCTTCATATATTCTTCAGCGTGGCTTAGTATGGTGGCACTAGCATTGTCAATGAGTCGTTTTAGCTTCTGTTTTCCAGTTTTACCATTTGCAAAGAGCCAAACGTTAATACATTAAGTTTTTCAGTTAACATGAAACGGTTTCTACCTTTGAAATCTCAGCATTAGGAATCCCCATATGGTCTGTCTGAAGCCAGTGCCCTTTATGTACGGTGGCATGATATTCTTGTACAGTGACAGTAACAGTACCATTCTTTATAAACGTTGGTAATTTCCAGCAACTTTGCTGCTTCTGGCTTTTTCCTCCACTTAATATCTCATCTGTCAAAACATTGAGGTTATCTGCATAAACAAATTATTCCAAATGCATATTATTTAAAGCTAGAAGTGGGTCTTAGCTATCTGTTCAACCCAGCGAACTGACTGCATGTTAGCTAGAACTGGTAGTTGGGCTACTACTGTTTGTTCAACATGAGGAATCAACTGTCTAAGAGAAGGAACTAGCCTACTAGTCAATACCGTTTCAAAAACAACATTATATTGTCTTTGGGCTATTTACCATATACTAAAGAACTCATTCAAAAGTAAGATAGTTGACATAATGTTGTTAAAATCAAGCCAGTTCTGTAAATGAATTTTTATTTTGCTTCTAGTTCATATAAAACTTTATTAAAATGCCTCATTTCTCTTTTTTCTACATTTTTCATGTGTCTCGCAGCAATATAACCACCATAGCTCGGACATATGTTTTAATCGATCCATGGTACCATACAGCACTTCCACTTTGGATATACCTCTATACACTGTGCTTCACATGCAGCATAAGATTAATCCACACAGTTGTTTTCTTTTTCACACACATTCATGCTACATAATGTAGGCCAAGCATATTTGTTTTTGCCTCGAAGCAGTGCCGAATTACCAAATAGGCAGAGTAGGCATCGGCCTATGGGCCCCAAGCCTTTTAGGGGCCCCACTACAACGGATCAAAATAACTTTGAATTGATTTGATCTTGACATATTAGGAGATAATTTGCGAGGGGGGCCCCGTTATTTCGACTGCCTAGGGGCCTCCACAGGGTTTAATCCGGCACTGCCTCGAAGTACCGTCTGAAATATACTTAAAATCACTAAGCATTAAAACAAAATATGGACAAATTCGCAATTTTTATTTCAAAGCATATTTGAAGAGCACCTCAGCGAGGACTACGGCGGGTAGATAGAAACATGTATACTCTAAGATTGAAAGGTTTTCAGTTTAGCCAAGATCAGACGATGAATGTGCACACATGATCAATCCAACGCAATACAAAGTCGAAGGCAGAGACTTTGGTTTAGGTCTCTAAAGAGATGCTGAAAAGACATAGATGCACTATGCGAAGCAATCAAACTTGGCAACTTGTTTATTCAGAGCCTTGTTATTATTTTATGATTCAATAGTTGACAGCATGGTCAGAGAAAGTTTGCATGTGCCTCATATGAAAAGAAAAAATTGCCAAGTGGCTGTATGAATATAGTTTAATGACCAGCTAGCGGTTCCCTTGGAGCAAAACAACTAATGTAAATACATGTTCTCCTTGTGGTGCATGAAGCCAGGCCAGCCAGGTAACTAAACGTGGGCTGCAGTATGTGCTGTAGATGGGACAAGGAGCCAGGGCAGTTCTACTCTGCTGGTTGGCATAGTCAGTTACGTACGAAATCTTGGCAAAGGGCAAGATAACTTTGAAACACAACTTCTGAGTCAGGGAAATATACTGGAGATGTCGAGATCAAGCGTCATTCCAGTTGTTAAAGATGATACTTATTTCTTTAAAAAGAATGCTATAAAGCAGGAAAAAAGATGCCATCTCAGTAAGAACTCCACACAGATAAATAATCTGCTAGGTGAATTGAATCATTGTGGCAAAGGAGTCTGAAAAGAAATCTCCTAATACATACACTGACTTTTAATACTGATGATATCCATTTGAATTTAGGAAGGGACAAGTGAACGCTCGAATTATGAAGCGTAGAAGTCTGAACAAATGAAGAGGACTGCTAGAGTTGGAGGAGAATCAAGACAACAAATACATAGGAGTTAATGAGGTAGATGGCATGTAAAATGACAAGAATGAAAAACAGCAAACAATAGACATTAATTGTCAACTAAGTACTAGAAGCAAAATTTAAACATGACAACACAGTTACAGGCATAACTATCCTGGTAGTCTCCATCCTGTGCATTATAGCCGGAATCATGCATTGGACACAGATTTGAAAGACATTCTTAGAACAGAGATCCCAAAACATTGTATTTTCAGCATATGACCAACCAATGC
>JAECUM010067586.1:0-13302 GCA_016617855.1 Megalonaias nervosa
CTACATTATTATTATCTTGTCAGTATGACAATAATTACTTTTTACAAGTGTCAGTGGGGGATTATGATGACTTTGTACGAGTGTCATTGTGGGGAGGGAGGGTGCTCCCATACCTGGATTCATGCAACAGAACTTCAGTCACATGCAATTACCTATTTTACCCTGGATTATAGGTTTTTATGAAACTCGAATATTGGGAGTCTCGCATAGTGTTAGTAAAGCAGCAGTTGTGGATGTTCTTATTATTGTTGACGTTGAATATTGTTGTTCCACCTGTTATTGCCATTGACTATAATGGTGAGGATATGGAGGACTAGGATCACTCGTGCATAGATACTATCAGTTTATAGCTATTCCTGATAAAAGGTACACTTTCTATTCGCTTTGAGTAAACAGATGTTTTCAGCTCCAGTGTCTTATGGTTTAACATTTGGAAGTATACTTGCATGAATCTACTTTATCTTACGACCCTCCTTTCACCCATGCATTCATCCACCCAGTCATCTGTATTCTGGCTAATGTATGATGCCCTTTTTATTAATCTGTTATTACATTAACATGTCAGATCAGTTTTATAGAGACAAAGCAATGTGTGTGTGTGTGTGTGTGTGTGTGTGTGTGTGTGTGTGTGTGTGTGTGTGATTTCCGATTTTTAACCATTTGAGACATATCGCTAATATATCTGCGGTGTGGCAGTTTATAGTGATGTCTAGCACTAGCGGATCATGCCGCAGACATATGTAATCATGCCCCACTATGTCACATTCTCCTGGCTCCAGGCTAACCAGTCCTAATACTAACCACGTTTCGCTGAACGTCAAACGACACAGCTGTTAGGAATATTGTATAAGTTTTTGGTATGGCTTGGCCGAGTTCGAACCCGCGACCTACTGCACATCCGGGGCGGACGTTCTAACCACATAGGCTACCCTAGCAGTCCCTTATATATACTTATAACTACAGTCACCAACCTAAGTTAAATCTCACTTACCGTGTCTAATTTCTTCCGAACCGACCGAGATGATTTAAATGCAGCAATTGCAAGTCAGATAAAAAAAAAAAAATTAAATGGAATAGTTCAAGTAACCAACTCCTCCTCAGAAACAACTAAACCAGAATAATGGCTTTAATGAAAAAGGGCAAAATGGACAGTGCTTGTGCTGGCTAGCGGTGTGGGATCGAGTGACTTTATAAATCATAATGCAGATTTCATTTAAGCTGAGAAAACAAGGTTTAACACTAGAAAGAAAATATGAAAATAATTGGGTATTTTGTCTTATTTTATTCTAAGCTATAGACAATATGGAATATGTTTGCTCAACGAGGAAAAGAGCTGCTAATTATCGTTTCACAAAGGGAAACAACTCGGTCATATAGACAGGACACAGCTGATGCATGATAAACAGGTTGAACAGAATTACATGACAGGGTTTGGGGCTTCCCAGAAATTGGTCTGATTTTTTTTTTTTTTCGCTATAATTTCTTTAGTTCAAATGATTTTTCCTCGTTTCAAAGTACATTGGTTTTTTGTGACTGCAGTGGCAGTATTTACGGTAGGAAACCGGTAAATTGCACAAAGAAATAAACAAGAATGGACTTGACAGATACAGTTTATGTCGCCATGGTAGCAAATGTGATGCAATTGTACTGGCGTAATGTGCATTGAAACCATGGATTGACTGGCCTAAGGTGGCATAGTTAAAATAGTTCCCTGTGTTAGCGGATAGTTGTAGAGTTTCTGCGGCGTGAACGGCTGACGGTACGGAAAGTTGATGAAGAGAAACTATGCAGATATGCGGTTGATAGATATCTGGCAAAATGGGAGATCTGTGGTTTTGCATTGATTAGAGTAAAATTTATGTATAGAATGGACACGTCGGGCTTTCTAATTTACAACTGAAGTTGTATAGAAGTCTTTGGAAATTTGGGGTAAACTAATGACTTCTAGCTTGAATCCCGCCAGTGTTTGACACCGCTCGGTCTTGCAAAGACCTCTGGCTTGTAACAATATAAACTATGAACACCTCAAGTGTGGAGGCTCTTGATTACTCTCTATAACTCTATGTTGGAATTTGAGCACTTTCCGGACAAATTAAAAGGTTTGATAATTACCAGTTTCGAGGGAGGAAAGGTCTAGGTTGCGATATGACTTCATATGTAGTTAATGAACTAATTAGCTGTGCTAATGAAAACCAAAGCAAATTGTACTCAGCTTTCCTTCATACCGAAAAACTTTTCACACGGTATGGCATGACGGATTATTCTTTAAATTGTTATCACAGACGATGGATTCAGACTGTCAAACTATATATAAATATGTGCAGGAGTTTTCAATTCAAGAAGAATTTCTTAAAGATTTCCGGTGTTAAAACGCACACGGCAAGGTATAATATTATCCCCTTGGCTATATATTGTCTTTATCAATAAACTGCTTGATATTTTAACATCTTGCAACTTTGGTTCTGTATTCCTCGACAATCCATGTCCTTGTCCGACTGAAGCAGACGATATGCTTCTTCTGAGTCGTTCAAAACGAGGCTTGGATCACTTACTGATAATAAGTCTTTTAAAACTACGCATGGATCACATTTTACTGATGATACATTTTCAGTATTCTATAAAGATGGAATTCAGATACAATTCCAATAAAAGAAATATTATTGTTTTTAATGAAAGCTCATATGACTACAAAAGAAGACACAGGCGTTGGTTTCTGGCATTTCATGCTGTACAAGAAACAGAATCATGTAGACATTTAGTCTCAATGCATATAAGTATAGCAAAATCGATACTAGGATAAAAGAGGCTAGAGATAAGCAAGAAAGTTCCCTGTTCAGCTTCTGAATGTGCCTTTTGTCAGTACACAAAGAATAGAAGCCAATTCTTTATAAGGACACAGACTGCAGAACGGTAATTTAGGACGAATTAAGTATTATCACAAAATCTTGGATATAAGATCCTAAGGCACAATGCGCTAAACCTGTGATATCTAACGAGAAGCATGTAAAACGAATTTACTCGGCAATTATTTCTTACATAACGAATATAGTTTAAATTTCAAATATTTAAAGTTAGTGCTAGTTTTATTCATAATTGATTTGAATATAACTTTCAAACGTATTTGTCAAGGAGTTAGCAATACGTGGTTCCTATCAAGACACAATGATCATACATGACAAGGATGTAACATATATATCATTGTCTATAGATTTGTAACTGACATATTCGCAAAGGAATTAAAGGAAATAACCGTTGAAAGATCATTCCAATTTGTAGACAAGTAATGGTTCATGGGTCAGTCCTCTGACCAGATTAAACAACTTTAAAATGATGGAAAGTTCATTAAACAATACTTTGGTTAAATAAACGAAGGAAACATATTTAAGAAAAAACATTTATTCCTGTGAATACTGTTTAGGTTGGATAGGTTGCACGAGACAACTATTCCACCTATAAGTCTAATAGGTCCCACGAGACAACCATTCCACCTTTAGGTTTGATAGGTTCCACGAGACAACCATTCCAACCAAATAGTTTGATAGCTTCCACGACACAACCATTCCACCCAGTGGTTTGATAGGTTCCATTAGACAAACATTCCACCTATAGGTTTGATAGGTTCGACAAGACAACCATTCCACCGATAGGTTTGGTAGGTTTCACGA
This sequence comes from Megalonaias nervosa, assembly GCA_016617855.1. NCBI lineage: Eukaryota > Metazoa > Mollusca > Bivalvia > Unionida > Unionidae > Megalonaias > Megalonaias nervosa. The sequence continues at coordinate 3,666 of JAECUM010067586.1, forward strand.
GACAACTTTTCCACCACTAGGTTTTGTAGGTTTCACGAGACAACTTTTCCACCACTAGGTTTGGTAGGTTTCACGAGACAACTTTTCTACCTATATAAATGTTTTACTAAACTTTGTTTAAGATCAACATATTGAATGATGGTTACCAATATATAAGGAATGTCGTGAAATATTTTTGGTTTAACACAGTGAGTGATTTACACGACTATTATGTCAAAAGGATACATCGATGTTGTGTGATGATTAAATGAGTTTAATGATAAACTACAAATTAAATACTGCTCACTATTATAATGCACCTGAGTCATGAAATCATGATCCAGCCTTAAAGGTAAATACTCTTGAACATGAACTTTTAGCATAATGTCACATTTTAAATGACTGAGAGCGGGATTAGATAAGACATAAATATGATACTTTACATATAAGACTGGGAGCGGTTATTAGATAAGATATAATTAAATATATATATATATATATATATATATATATATATATATATATATATATATATATATATATATATATCTTCGAAACTTCTGAAGCAAAATTACCAAGAGAAAATTATCGACTAAGGAACACTCAAAGCGAAAAGAAAAGGACCGACCAAGGGAAATAACAGTGGAAACATAAACCCATCATGAAATGGGATTCCTTTAATTACAGCCTATAACCCTCAGAATAAAATATCATACCGATGGTAAGAATATATGAACAATTGCTCAAACGTAGTGGTAAAATGAAAAATATTTGGGAAAAAATATTAATAGCAAGAGACAACCCCCAAAAATTGAACCAAATTTCTTACTAGACGTAAAATTGAATTCATTCAAAGAGAGGCCCGAGTAACCAAATGTGTCACGAGTAGATGCCAAACTTGTTCAAATATAATAGAAGGAAACTCAGTAACAGTTTAAAATGGTAAACTGTTTAAAATTAGACATGACATGAATTGTAATAAAAGAAATATGACTTATGCATTGATATGTGTGAGAAGAGAGGCCTTTTACATAGGTCAGACGAAAAATGAACTAAGAGAATGACAGTACCTAACAGGAAAAGAAGAATTCCAGTTATTAACATTCAATCAACATATACATAACTGTTCAGGGGGAAACATGAAAGTCTTTCCGTTATATAAAGTATTAACTAATAACGAATCTTTAATTGAAAAAAGAACTGTATCTCATAAGTACTCTACATCCAAGCCTTAATAACTCCAACTAATTCTATATCAAAAATTAAAACATGATTATTGATAGATTGTATCAACACACTACTACATTGTATCAACACACTACTACATTGTATCAACACACCAATACATTGTATCAACACACCAATACATTGTATCAACACACTAATACATTGTATCAACACACTAATACATTGTATCAACACACTAATACATTGTATCAACACACTAATACATTTTCATATCATGATGTCTAATAACTTTCTAATTGTTTTAATTTGTATGGATCACATTTTATACTGCATCAATGAATTGATGCACCTTCGTGACATTTTAAAACTACAAATTTAGTTTTATGCACAAGTGTTATATGTAGATATGTAGTGAAGTTGCTAATATCTTGCGTAAGAGCAATGACGTAATTAATGTTACATTGACAATCGCAACAAATGTTTATTTACAAAAAATATTTTGAAGGAATGATGCATTCGCCAGAAGAGCATCCATAAAGATGGTGCATGGACTCTTGAAAGAATAAAGCATTGATATTTTTCTGATCTTACGTTGCATTAAATAATGTATGTGTGTGTCTGTGTGTCTGTGTGTGTGTCTGTGTGTGTGCTAAAGCAAATCATGAATATTGTGAGGATGAAGAGGGAAAAATAACGCTGAAGGATAAAAAAAAATCGATCCTTAAATCATACATTATCTGTATTAACACTCACAGCCTCAGTGGCTCTACATTGTGTCAATATATTCAAGTGAAAACCTTGAGACAGGCGAGCAAAGATGAAATTTAAAGGACACAAAACAATTCTTAAATATCATTGCTAAAATAATGTTGAATACATATTTGAAAAAGGCTTGAAATCTTGGACGACATTACGAATGATTTATTTTCTGTTCCAGAAAACTAATCCCAGACTATAATGGATGAAAAACAAGGAAGTCAACAGTACCCCAATTTCTCTGTGTATTGAAGAAGAAATCAAAATACTTATTCACTTTGTTTTAAAGTTGTACTCGGGGTTATGACTATGATGCTGAATACAGAGAGCTGTTTTGTTTCAACAAAAATTTTGGCTAAAATCGTGACCGAGCTCAATACAAGTTTGAGACAACAGATCTTCTAACAACTTCAGAAAGGACTTCTTCAAATTAGTGAATAAATCAGTCCTTCACAAAATGATGTAAATTCACGGAGAAGAAAACAGTTAAACAGAATGATGAACATTTCAGAATGATCGACTGCTTTTTGCTAATCAACTTTTAAAGAAGAAAATTAGGTTAATCTTGAATTAACACTTACTATAATATCATAAATAATAATCTTTATGACACCACTAATTTTAAAAAAACTATTTGATATATCACAGCATTTAGAGAGTTTCTTTGGTTCAGGATCAAAATTGTGTTATTTTAGAACTGACGACATGGAAAATAAAACGAGATGTTGTTGCAGGGGGAAGAATAAAAATCAGTATCACGTAATAAATGACCTATATATAACCCTTTAAAGACCACATTGTGAAAGAGAACATTTGATCAGAAAGGAATGCATTGTATTTTCGATACGTATTTGTTGTCTTTTTAGTCAGAGTAAATGAGTGAAATAGTTAAATATATACCTGATACTGAATTCCCACACATAAAGAAAATGCCGAATGGAGTCTTCTGAATATATTTATGATGATGTATTCAAATCAATCATTGGAATTACTAAATACTCGTTTATTTTTGGACTGGCAATACTTTGGGAATATTTTGAACTTATTCAAAGAATTTTTAATTGAATAATTGTGGTACATCATGATATTCAAGGCTAAAGTCATATCAAGACGTTGAAGACTATTAGTACTTCTGGACGTTCAAGACTACTGGAATTCTCTCGGAACATTCTATACTTTTGGTCTCGTGGACATTTATGATTATTTGGGATTTTAATTCACGTTACTGTGTCTCTTAAATATTCACTTTGTAAATTAGGGAAATAAATTCTTGATTTTGCTAAACTTGCTGGTTTCACTTTCTTTTTGTCGCATAGTTTAAGACCTAGAGATGTAGTTTCTTAATCTATGTCCCAACTCTTCTGACACAGATTCACTTAATCTTCGGCCTATTTCTGACACATTTTTTCTTAATCTCTGGCCTATCTCTGGTACACATTCTCTTAATCTAAGGTCTATCTCAGACATACATTCTCTTAATCGTCTCCCTTTCTCTGACACACATTCTTTTAATCTACGGTCTGTCTGACACACGTTCTTTTAATCTAAAACATATCTCTGACCAACAGTCTCTTAACACATGGCTTATCTCTGACATACATTCTCTTAATCTTCATCCTATCACTGATAATGCAAAATATATACTCTGAATCATGAAAACATTTTGGAAAAAAAACCGCCTGGACAAAAAATTGGCACGCGAAATATTTACTCTGATAACGTAAATGTGAGTCGTACTAGTAATATTAGTATTTTTTATTGCCGCTACAATGATTACCACGAGGTCGACGGACGATGATAATTATGACGATAATGAAACATCAATGAGGTCAATGAGGATGACGAAAATACGGTAATGACAACGCTTTGTACAGACCCACGTATGTTGTATTTCACGACAGTGTCGATGGTTGAGTTCCTACCATACAATTGCAGACGGAAACTGCAATAGTCACCGTGGACGATCAAACCAGAACTTTATTCGTAGATCCAGTCACACATACCATGACACTAAGAATCCGGACAAGCCAGATAAGTTAGTGACAAGAGACTTTATGCGTAATATCCAGTCACACATACCAAGACACTAAGAATCCGGACAAACCGGATAGATTAGCAAATAGTCTCCTAATATTTCGGGCGCTACTCTTCTCCTTACAGAAGATGTAGTCCTAAATCTCATCCCATGTAAAGCCTTTGACCTGATGCATCTGCTTCCCAGCCAGATCCTCCACTAGATTAAAGATCCGTACAAGTATGACTGGTTAATAAGTGAACTTACATGCCATTAACCGCCACACTAACAACTGTACAAGTACGACTGGGTATTAAGTGACCTTACATACCACTGCATTGACCGCCACACTAACAACCGTACAAGTATGGCTGGTCATTAAGTGACCTTACATACCATTGCATTGACCGCCACACTAACAACTGTACAAGTACGACTGGGTATTAAGTGACCTTACATACCACTGCATTGACCGCCACACTAACAACCGTACAAGTATGGCTGGTCATTAAGTGACCTTACATACCATTGCATTGACCGCCACACTAACAACTGTACAAGTACGACTGGGTATTAAGTGACCTTACATACCACTGCATTGACCGCCACACTAACAACCGTACAAGTATGGCTGGTCATTAAGTGACCTTACATACCATTGCATTGACCGCCACACTAACAACTGTACAAGTACGACTGGGTATTAAGTGACCTTACATACCACTGCATTGACCGCCACACTAACAACCGTACAAGTATGGCTGGTCATTAAGTGACCTTACATACCATTGCATTGACCGCCACACTATCAAGCAGATCAAGAATATATATTTTCAGATCGTCAATAACCCATCATCTTTTGAACCAACAAGAGATAATTAAAATAGTTTAATATATTTACAATTGTTCTAAGCCATTCTGCTTTAATCAACATTACTACCGTCTAGAAAACTCTCTCTCTCTCTCTCTCTCTCTCTCTCTCTCTCTCTCTCTGACTTAGCTTTTACCATCATTCATAGGTCCAGAGTCATTGTCGTATCACACAAGCGAAAATTCTCTAAGCTCCTCTTTTCATGGACTTTTGCTCGTATCTTTGTTACGATTGTCCAGAGAGAGAGAGAGAGAGAGAGAGAGAGAGAGAGAGAGAGAGAGAGGAAAGGGGGCGGCGTGTGGATATTTTCATATTTAATTATTAATAATCGATTTTGAGAAGATTATAATAGGTTTCAAAACAACAACAACAACAAAGCATTGAATACATTACAATTTTTGTGCCTTGCACACAAGAATTTTGCCATATATTATCGACAGGTTATTGCAACTTTTTATCATTGATTATATAAACACTATATAAAAATCCCGAGAAAAGTGTACACATACCGTTGCTACGAACCGTTGTTCTTGTAGGTGTCTTAGTGAAAGTTTAATTTCAATTTTTTTCATCCAGCCCAAATTCTTTTTCTCTCTCACACCAAATATCTGCAGATTGTATGCCTACATGTTAGGGGATGGTAGGGGAGGGGAACGGAAAGCAGAAAGGATTACGATTAAATTGTGTATCATATTAATTTCATTTAGGAAACCGGGATTATTAATATTTTTTATCGTTATTTTCATACGTCAATAATGATTAACGAGTGGAAATTCATCATTGATTGATAGGCCTAGAATCGACCGCACACAGTACCAAGAACGTTTATATATGCGTATTATTGCGCAGTGGGCAATAGTACTTGTAGATCAAATTGCTTTATACCTGCACTTTAAAAGTCATACTATATATATATATATATATATATATATATATATATATATATATATATATATATATATCCATGTAGATCTCCAAGCAAGTTCATATTAAAGTGTGAAAGTGTGACGTCACATCAGGCACGTGTTGGTAATGGTCATTTATTATCTTTGAATCAAGAAGGGATAAGAAACTCTTTTCTTTCGGGTGATATACATGTTTCATAGAATCAATCAAACGAATCCATATATTCGTATGATTATATGTTCTTTTTAAATATGTATATTTCATACAATCAAATTCAGTCTATATGCAACATATGTTTTATGAACTCATTGCGCTGTAAATATTTTATTTTTTCATGATATAGTGTCATTGATCAAATGCTAGAACCGGCAAAATATAGTTGTTTCCTTTTTCATAAATACTTTACACAGGGCTGCATTGAGATTTTAAGTTTAATTCCGGCAAACCGAACGTCTGTGATGTCATCGTTCCTAAAAACAATCAATAGACTGGTCACCTATCGTGCTTATTGACAGTTGCGATATACGAACCGGGAATGGCAATCAAACTAATGTACCCCCCCCCCCAAAAAAAAGCAACAACAACAACAACAACAACAAAATTAGAACGACCATCAGTTGAGGCATGGAAGTGTGTTTCATGTTAAGTTATACGTCGAAAGTTTTGAGACAGTATTTTTGGGTGAAGACATTTGAAGAAATAATTAACAGAAAATATAATTTTTGAATTAAACAGGAGTTAAAGCAGGACAAAAATTTGAAATGAAGCAAACTTGTAGTCTTCTATTTACAACTGATGCTCTAAAAGAAAGCTGAGATTAGAAGACATTGCTAGTAGCTGATACATTTTCAGAGGCTGAGATAAGAATAACTGAAGAGTGGCAGAAATGGCGTCACGCTAAACAACTCTCTAATCTTTTCCGACATTCATCTGCATCTTTTTTTTTTTCGCGATGTTGTCAGTCACTATTTTTTGACGTCGCTAAAAATTGGATCATTTCCTTGCAAGGTATGCGGTTACGTTTACTAAACCTAACGACCACCTGGATGTGTTTAAAAAGATATTATTAATGGTATTTTATAGCAAACTTTTTTTAGTAAAATTCGCCCAAACTTGACCTTGACTAATTTTATCCAACTGCTGTAGAGACACGACCATCAACCAACATTATTCACAAATCAAATCATTCTTTTTATTTGCACCTCTATACTTGTCTGTTAAATAATGATGGCCTCTAACTTCGTCTGAAACTATTTTCTTCTCTTTTGTAGTTAAAATATTTAATATTTTTAATTTGAACGCCTCCAAAACCATGTACCATTTTGCGATTCAATTTGGTACAGAGAATCTTGGACAAGATGTCCAAAATTGCACTAATTTCCGATCCGGCATCAAATATGTCTGTGGCTACTAAAATAATTAGAACATTTTAAACCCAAATCCACTCCACAGATTTTGACAGAAAGCATCATTACATGAATATCTTTGTATAAGATGCCGAACCACCTTAAAATAGGGTCCTGGGTTGCCGAGTGATCAAAAGTGCTCATCGTTACCGATCACTGCCGTCTCACCTCTGTCTGCGTGGGTTCGAGTATCGGGTTCGGCCAGCATGAGTACGTGAGAAAGCTTGCCTGTAGCTTCCCTTGGACCGGCGGATCTTCTTTGGGTTCTTCATCCACCAGTGATACTGGCGACCATGTGTAGCTTATCATGTGTTGAAAGAATGGCGTTAAACCCAACAACAACAACAACATTCTTAAAGAATGGCCGAAGTTACAAAATTGGAAAGCTCCTGTTACTAACAATAGAAGTAAAAAAAAAAATGCTTTTCAGCTCCTTGTCCCAAAACCGATGAGTTGAATTTGACCAAACATGAGATCGAAAACAGTCTGGCACAAAGACCTCTCAAGTTGTTATAAATGATGATCAAATACGTCCGACTTTCCTCAAATAGAGAAAGTTTTAAACGACTTTTTCTCGTAAAGGCTAATAGAGTTTGAGAGTCCTTGAGAGAGAGAGTATAATAACAATTCGGTGTTTTATTTTTTTGTATAACCCTTGCGGATCAGCCATGGAAACATCACTTGATTACTTACTCGTTCTCAGCTCTTCAGTAGTGGTATCACGGTACCAATTTGTTTATCCATAGACCTCTATGCTAATGTTTGGTGAAATAGATATTCTTTCTATCCTGCTTCGGCATGCGTGTCACACACTGTCATAGAGAACAATGTTAGATTGTCAATTTGACAAGTACAGAACTAGGTATTCCCTTGCATTTAGGAGAGATAACTCTGCTGGAACTAAACAGGGGTAAGAGTTCCCAGTCAAAACATACAATTTCAGCAATGTGCATCACATGTTGCTTTTTTTTTTAAATCATAAAAATACAAAATATGATCTATATATGAATTAACATAATCTCACATGTTGCCAAGAGATTCGACTATGTTTAAGCTTGACAGAATCTACAACTCTCACCAATCACAGCTAGTTTTGTTGTTTCTTTCTGAATACACTACACCTTGAACTCCGCCCACCTGGGTTGTACAATTTGTACCATTATGACTAGTTAGGGCTTCTATGACCTCGTATTATTTCGTTGTAAGATCGCTGAATTTAAATGAAAATGCACGGCGGAGGAAAGCGATTGAATTTTCTAATGATAGCTGGTCTGCCTGGCTTAGAAACATTACCAATAGTGTCTTTTCAGGATTTTATGATTTCGAACTTTATCTTTTATTTGATAAACACGTTAAAAATTTTGAATCTTTATTTACCCGTTTGCTTCTTATTTTGTTTATATTTTTACATTGTTTACAGATTTCCATATACATGAAAAGGTCGATCTTACTTGACATATGTTACTATTCTTTATCTATTCCTTTTTAACATAACTTTTATTCATTTCTATATTCCCAGTATTGAGCTTGCGTATTTGTATTGTGAACTCTATACATAGTTACATACCTTTAAAAACGTGATATCGTCAATAAACGCCCCACCTCTCCCCATTACAATACCTTAGTTTCCATATAATAATTTGTCATTCTTTGTAATTCTAAATATTTTCAAAAGAAATTGAAGCAATTGTGAAAAAACAAAAACAAAACAAAACAAACAAGTTTACATAGTTCTCTCTCGGCAGCCTGGTGTAATAATCGGTACTAGAACTGTCTCCAGTTATGAAGTAAATTCAACAAGATCAGCACAAATTAGCAGAATTAAAAATACAAGTTCGTTCGCTGCGAATGACACATACGAGATTATAACAGTAACTACAGCAACAACGAAACAAAACAGAAAGCATTTTTCTCCCGCCTCCACTACAATTATTTATTTATTTATTTATTTATTTATTTATTATTATTATTATTATTATTATTATTATTATTATTATCACCACAGCAGCACTACCACTATCATTATTACGATACAATAATAATAATAATAATAATAATAATAATAATAATAATAATCCATGATGATCTGGAGAATAGCTAAGACTAACTTTATTTCCAAATAATAATAAAAGGAAGAAGGAATCATTCCTAATTATGGGCATTCGCCACGGCACAAAACCTGTTAAAAAGAAAAATGTTTTTAATTCGCTCCTCAACTTGCCCACACCCTCTTCCAAGAAAATAAAAATAATAAAAGACATAAAATATTAAATCTGTGTCTTTGGGTTCGGTCCCACGTTTGTAAGGGAAGACCCAGAGGCCATTTTAGTTGCATATCTGAATTCTTCCTTTTATTAATAGTAGGAATATATATGGTTAAAGACTTCGGATGTCAACTATTTGCATCCAATGGCCGCTGGACTAAGTACACGAGGTTAAGAATAGACCCATTGCCTAAAGTCAGTTGCACATCGGATTTCGTTTATTCAGGCCCGATATGTGTATATATAGTTATAG